>CAEGAD010053913.1:0-43564 GCA_903067055.1 Poeciliopsis paucimaculata
TTATAATAATTTTTATATTTTTTTTTTTTTATTTTTTAATTGTTTTTTTTTTTATAAAAATTTTAAAAAAAAAAAAAAAAAAAAAAAAAACAAAAAAGCAGGAGAAGAAATAAAATATGCTCCTAATCGCAAAGCATCTCAAGAAGTTTCTCCTAATTTAAGAGTACACTCTAAAACCTCAGGAAGTTGTGATTGCAACCATTGAAACAAATTCACTCGTCATTCTCAACTGTTGCACAGACCTGCAATTTTCACCAGTTGTCGCAAATTTTTGGTGAATCTGACCAATAACCTTAAGACTTTCTATATTTCCTTCTCTCTGACCGCTCACTGCAACTTGTCTGAATTTTGACCAATCATCTTAGCCTCTTTCTAATTTTACTTCCTGTTTCATGACGTCTCTTGAAAGTCGAACCCGCAAAATAAAAGCATGGTAAAAAAAATCACGCTAAATAACATTACATTACAGCCTCTTTTATTTTTGCAAATACCATTTTCAGATGTTCTGCAGGATCTGCTCCTGTACTCTGAATATTCAATTATATTTCATTTTCATTTGGTTTCATTGATATTCTACAAGCTGAAGAGAGAATCCACATCGTGTCACACGTCAAGCAGATGAATACATGCAGCTTTTTCTCTACAGTGACTGTGGCCCAGAACTATCGATAAACACAGATAAACAATTATAATATCATGATTAACTATGATCATGGACCTGACTTGTGCATAGTTCAGTGTCTCACGGTTTATATATTGACCTCAAACCTCAATCCACTCTCTGCAGCCAAGCTGGAAAGTGGAATTACAAGCTGCACTTCATGCAGAGTTTTGAAATCGGGGAACATTTCTCAAATTGAGTGGATCAGAAGTCAACAGGACTCTGAACGAGTCAGAGACTCTCTACCCGAGTCAGACACCAGGGTAGAGATGATATTCCAATGGGAATTTTTAAATTCACTATTCATTGATTGATTGATTGAGCTGCCTCCGTGATTACTCATGTGCTCATAAAGTTGCAAATGTCTGCACCAAGTAGTTAAGTGTGTGAATTGTAATCTTTTAACATGACGGATGGCCTTTAGATTGTTCCCGTCGCCGTTTTTTTAAACATCCAGCCAAAGATAGACAATATCCCTTTAAGGCGACTCCTCGCTTTTATCGATTTCTATGCAATTTTGCTTCCATCAACATTTTCTAATGTGATACTTCAATCTGCATGTATAAAAAAGACTTTGATGGAAATAAGACTTAAGTGTTTTGTTGTATTTACTAAAAAATGGCTTATTAAGATTTATCTACTTTTCTACCTTTTGGCTAAGTGGACATATTTGGTGAGTCAACCAGCAGGGAGCAACCTCACCTTTAACAGATAGCGAAGCAGTAAATGGAGCAGAACAGAAAAAACTACAACATATATCTGTATGAAGATAGCAGCTGGTGTTTAAATATCATCCAGAGAACGACAAAGGTGACAGGAGATCGGCTTAATAGCAGCCAGTGTCATCCTGCGAGTGTATCTGATATTAAAGATTGAATAATTGGTATGAAAAACACGACACCGTCATGGGAATTACATTCTGCTCGTAAATGAAGTGCTCTCAGGTAAAGCCACCCAATTTCAGCAGATTATCTAAAATTTTTTCTGTTGCACTGAAAAGGAAAAACCTTCACAAAACAAAACACTTCATAACTGAGGACCGTCAGAAATTTCAAGTTGATGGATTCATTATCGCTTTTGTCGTCCAACCACTGGAAAGATAAAAGTGGGAAGAAATCAGACGGCTGAAACGTATAACGTGTTGATTAGGTTCATTTTATGGAAAGAATCAAACATGGAAAACATTGTGACCAAGTTGCTGTTTGCATGTTTGTCCCTCCCTTTGCTGCCAGACAGCTCTGACTCATGAAGGCATGGCCTGCAGCAGAGCGGTGATGCAATCAATCAATCAATCAATCAATCAATCAATCAATCTCTATTTTTATAGCACATTTCAGCAGCAAGGCAATTCAAAGTGCTTTACGTCATAAAAACACAAAAATACAAACTCATAGACCACAGCCAGCAATTGAAACATTACATTTTGTCAAGTACTGTCATTACACATCAGAATGATGATTAATGTTTCATTTATGATGATTGAAAATCAACTCTAACTGGGTTTTCAGTCTAGATTTAAAGGAAGTCAGTGTTTCAGCTGTTTTGCTGAAACACTGACTGGAAGTTTGTTCCAGATTTGAGGTGCATAGAAGCTGAACACTGCTTCTCCTCGTTTGGTTCTGGTTCTGATGCAGAGCAGAACCAGAAGACCTGAGAGGTCTGGAAGGTTGCTATGACAACAGCAGATCATTAATACACTATGGTGCTAAATCAATCAGTGTTTTATGAACTAACAGTATTTCAAAGAAAAGCTAACTGTTGTTAGATTATAAATCACAGAGAAGCAGTTTGATAAGTTCATATAATTATCACTCCTCGATGGCCCTCTTATCTCTTTTGACTTGGGTTTCAATTTCTATGCTTATCATTTAATTACCAATTTAATGAACTCCAGTTTTTTAGCCCATCTGACCCCCTCGCCCCCTACACTAGACAGAGGCTCTAGTACTCAGCCAGCCCTTTAATTGGATGGAGTCTTGATGATCCATCGATTGAGTCCGCAGCTCCGTTAATCTGCACATACTGCTTTACAAAGCGTGTCGCATCTTGTTAATGTGTTTTATGAGCTGCTGATGAGCTCTGCTGATTCTCCGCTTGACCCCTTCCAGCTCCCATAGCGATGGCTCTTATCAGGAAACCTTATTGTCCTCCCTCTGCTGCCTGGGCTCGTTTTCAACCAGGTGGAGAAAGTCGGCCGACGATTCAAGGCTTCTGCTCGGTTTGGAGCACATGTCAGGGGTTTCACAGGTCTGGATTTTCCTTTCATTAATAGTAAACAGGTGTATATGAATCTTTTCCAATCATTCTGATTAGCACTTCACATTAGAGACACATTCATTTAATTGGACAGTCATACACTGATTCATACATCACAAAGGGTTCAGTGCCTTTCTTTCTCTTTCTTTCTCTCTCTTTCTTTCTTACTTTCTTTCTTTTTTCTTGTTTCTTATTTAAAGGACATTTAGCACATTACGCCATATTTCCCTTTATTTGGTATTTATCACTTACCAATATTTTACAAAAGACTCAGAACAAAATATCAAAAGTTGAGGTCAAAGGTGTCTTTGGCTCGTGTTGTGATGTTTGCGTTGTTATCGCTCATCACTCTGTATGTTACAGAGCTGCTCTTTCTCCTACTACAACAAGATGAAAAGCCTCATAACACCAACACCAAAGCTAATTTGCTATTGTGCGTTGAGCACAAAAGGATTGTGGGAAGCCGCATTCCTCCCAGCATCTGTTTATGTCAGATTACACAAACCTGTTTCCCCCCCCCCCCCCCGTCTTTCAAGCCGATCCGAACGATTCAGAGAACAACGCAGAGCTCATTGTTCCGACGGCACTGTCTGTAATTACCCCAAGTCTATTGTTTCCCTCTGAGAGGCTCGTGTTCAAGTGCTGGAACTGAGACTTCAGGAGACGACTGAGCAGAGAGCAAAGAGCATGAACATGTGAGTATCAGAGGCTGCTTGCTTGTTCATGGTGGGACGTTTTCACTCAGGAAGTCGCCAGTATGCTCATGATTTTCGGACAGTCAATAAAGACAGAAAGACGATTTGATTAGCAGCTGGGTTAGGGTTTAGACCTGAGGCTTGTTGTTTTTGTCACGTTGATATACCAACAACAAGTTGCTCATGTCTGTAAAAGTTGATCTTATAATTCAGGAAGTGACCGTGGTTGGACTTCCATTTCACTAGATAGCTATGCAAACTGCATGTCCCAGAATTCACAACGAGGCACAGATGTTGTTGACCACACAAAAGTTATAGAAGTCTGAACATGGATGTCAAAATCCCCGTGGAAACGAAGCCAACGGGGACAGCGGCTGTTTTCTGACCTGCTGGTCAGGAAACTGGACTTTTAAAACCTTTGTCCTGTTAACTGGAGAACTCTGGCGAAAGCTGTTAGTGTATCCGGCTCAAAGTTCCCTGGAGGCGTTGACAATCAGTTCCCGTCTGCCAACAGAAGCCCGTGGAAGCGGCTCTTGTCCGTCTGTCTGTATTTTGGGTTTGGATCCCAAGGGGATCTCTGGCTATTGGGTATCGATTTCCTCTTGATTTTCTATGTTTGATGATGGTTTGCTGGTTATATGCTGGTATTCTTGTTGCTCTGCTGATGTTACAAACTTTCTGCATCCTGCAGTTTGAATCCAGCGCCTGTCTCTCTCTCTCTCTCTCTCTGGTCTTTTCCATCAGTGGCTAGACTGCATGTCGGTAGTTAGAGACAGGTTATTTACGGGATAATCCAGCTGTGAATTTGGACTGTTTTGTTAATAAATTCTCAGACCTAATTGGAAATTAGAGTGTCTGTGATTAGTCCTTGTTGTGAGAAGCGACTTCTTCTGTCCAGCAGTTCTGAATTCACTCCTTCTCTAGAAGCTAACCATTTAGACTTGTGACTCCACACAAACTGCAAACTTTACCAATAATTCTATAAATGATTGTTTTATTAATAATAAATTATCAATCATAAAATCTGAACGTTGAAGCAAATTTTGATTCTCAACAAGGGAAAGGAGAAGGCTTTGTGAATACTTTAAGACGCTGTAAATCCATATTGGTGAGCAGGCAGTGTGGACTCTGATGAAGAGCTCCAGCGGACATCAGATCCTCCGGCTCTGGGGTTCAGCTGCTCTTTGAAAGCCTCCAGTAGGCTCGGCAAAAACAGCCTTTCCCTATTAAGAAAAGTTCCCAGACTTTTTCTTTTTCCATCTTTGATGAGTCAGGATGTTTTATTTCCTTTCTTACGGTTACAAATGAGGGACAGTACCCCATCGAGCTCATGGAGAAGCAGTGAGTCAAACAGGAAGTCCGTCACATCCCACCTTCTGGTCTCACATTTAAGCTCCAGTCCTGCAACATTAAGCTGTGTGAGTTAATTAAAATCTTCTTTATACTGGGACAGAATGAGACGTTGAGTAAAGATGCTTCGCTGCTGATGGATTCATCTTATCTCTGACACAATTCTACATTAAATGAGATTGCTGTCAGCAGGAATGTGGACAAGAAGCTCCTCTGATCACTTTTGATGGTAATATTTAATCATTTTCAAAAGGTCTTCAAACGTATTTCAAGCCAGGGTAGCCGGTTGTATTTTGTAAGGAAATGTTTAATTCGGTATAGGAACCATCAATGATCGTATTAGGATATGATGAAGGAATGACCACAACATGAGGCCAGAATATTATTTTGGGAAAACTATTGAAAATGTTCCCCGACCAGCAGGAAAATCTCCACGCCTTTTTCTTTGTCGTTTTTGAAGCAGTTCTCATATTTTGGGTTCTCTGCATCATCTTTAATTTTGCTGAAATGAAGTCAGTTTATTTCACCTGCCTGTCCCTCATGAGGAGTCTGCAGTCTGGGGCTTTTTCTTTTTCTCTTCACACGTTACAGAAGAACAATTTTCCCCACTTAATTAAAATCAGCAGCAAACTAGAAAAAAAACAAAAACAAAAAAAAAACATTCCCCTCAAAGGATTTCTGTACATTCATATTCATGTTCTCATTAAACAAAAAAAAAAGAGAGAGAAAAAAATAATATTGTAAAAACTAATTAAAATCATTGGACAACTAAAACACACTTTAATTACTATATTACAACTGGGATTGCAGAAAGGAAATTGGAATGATTTTTTTTGGTGTTTTTTTACATTACCATCACACTGACTAAACAGCAGCAGAGGACAGTAATGCCTCCTCTGCTGACCTGAACACAGTCACAATCCTTATTATATATCTACAACATGAATTATGTTTGTTTAATCAAATTGCAGTAATTCCTTTCCATGTCTGTGGAGTCTCCTTGTTTTGTCCAATCAGATTTCAGTCTCTCTGTGCTGCCAGGGGCAATCTATTTTTTTTTTTTTTTTTAACCAATCAGCTTTCAAATTCACCACACTGGGTCAGTGACGTCAGACATTTTCCATCCTCTGATTGGACAGACAGAACAAGGCTAGCCCTCCCGTGTTTTGCTAGCATAATAGTGATCTTTGCACATTAATACTTGTGAATTTTTTTTATTTTATTTTATCCGCACAGAGGCTGACAGAAAAGGAGAAACTCATTTGGTCTCAAGAATGATTAAAAATCAACTTTCAAGGCAAATTGTTTTTCAGAAAACGGAGAGGCTAACTGGCTAGCCCCATCACTAGCCACCTTGTCAACTTACAATGCTAAAGCACATCTTCCCTCTCGCAAGGGAACAAAGTCAGTCTCTGTTCTGGTTTGGTGTTTGGACCTGTCCAAATACCAAATGCCTTCTTAAAGGCGAAGACTGGAAGCACATTCACCAGAGGAAAGGAGAACACGAAAAAGTGAGACACACGTAGCAGATGCTAACTTTCCGAATGTACAAAAGGCAAATGTGAAAGCTTGTTGACCGGCAACCAAATGTCTGTGCGCTGAACGACTGAAACAGAAACAATGATGGGCGCATAGTGGATGGCATTACAGTTAAAAATACACAAAACATTTAAGATTTTGCACATATCCTTAAAAATACACAAAATATCAAAATATACACAAAGGTATCATTACAGGTAAAAACCGGTAATGTGCACCTGATAGAAACTTTTTAGATAAGTGACTATCTATTCAATTAATTAAGTTTGTAGAGGACAGCTTTCCTGATTTATGTGGTGAATATATAAATACGCTGCAGAAGTCTTTTTTACTTCATGTTAGTTCGAGAATAGCAACCCAAATCTGTCCTCCACCAATGTTACAAGAAGTGTAACATTTAGACAGCACTGATATTTCAATTTCATTTAGACATTAAATTATGTTAAATTATCCAGTAAAGTGTGAAAACCCTCCAACCGTTGGAATATGAGTGTTCATCACTGTGAATGCAAATTACACAGTTACCTCCTTTGAAGTTGCAGGAGACCTTTCTTCACTTATCAGTTATTTTCACAGCAGAATAACAACATGGGGTTGCTGTAATGATAGAAACTAACAAGTCCGTTCAGTTTTTATTTCTCAAACCTACAAGGCGTGAAGAATTGTCTTCCCAAAGAGACTTTGCAGGCTGGTATCAGATAACCGGCTTCCAAAACTTAAAAAAAAACTCCTCCTCCCTTGCCAGCAAAAAAAAAAATCCCACAAAACAAACCCACATCAAGTACTTTTTATACGATTACTTTGGTATTCCATAGAAATGGTTTTGCCACTCTACCCTCATTTACACATAAAGGAGCAGGGAGAACTGTTACAGACCTCTGCTCTAAATACTAGAGACATTCTAGATTTAAATATAAGACCACTTGTCTCATATTTGACCCGAGGTCTTCATCAGGACAGGACTCTGAGCAACACGAGTTAAAGAATAAGAATGTTATTTGGCTCACTGAATTGTAGATCTATAAGGAAATAACTGCATGTGAACCCCAACAGACTGATGATGTAAAAAGCCAGAAACGAATAACCATCCAAGGTATCACTGCTGAAGGAGGTTCATCAAGTTGTTTAGTTCATCCTCCCATCCATGGTCTTTCTTCAACTCCAGTCCTGAAGATCCGGTCCTGCTGCTTTTAGACGGGTCCCCGGTCCAGCTGACCTTACTCAGTGAGGTGACCTGTCTGAAGACCCCCGCTCTAAACCTCCTAATGGCATCAGAGTCACTGGTGACCGGGGTCAATCTCAGGCAGCCACTGGGCGAGAGGTGTGGTACCATGAACAGGCTGCCGATCCATCAGACATTGAGTCCAGAGGTTTGCATTGCCTCTGGCTGTTTGGAGTTTTATGAAAATTTTCTTTTTTTTCCCCAATGACTTCAAAAAAAAAAAAAAAAAAAGACAGAAAAAAAGAAGGAAATCAGCCAGGAAACGGACAAACTCATTTGTCATGAAAAAGATGTCACTTTTCTGATCTCTCAAAGGACTTTTTTTTTTTTCTTTTCTAAAACATTTCTCGCTAAGAACGTCTTGTTTCGCATTGAAAGATAACTCTAGCGTTCATATGATTTGCATAAAATAGTTAAGACTGACATCCTTCGCCTCAAGAGAGCCGGATGTTGTGCAAATAAAGAGCATTAGATAAACAACGCCAGAAGACAGAGGAGGAATCATTGACTGACAAGCCGAGCGACGAGGGATAAAAATCCAGGCGAAACTTTCTGCCCTTTTCCTTTCAGTTAGTTTTGCTCGGTGGCAGATGAAAGGCCTCCATCACTCGTTTCATTTCTCGCTGCCATTCAAACGGAAACGGAGGACGGCATGCAAATAAGTCTGTTCCATGAATACAAATACCGCATTGCTATTCATCATACTTTACAGGAACTCCATTGTTACTTTTGGTCATAGTTTTGTTGCCAGTAAATGGACTTGGCAGAGGTGGCGGCGCCGTACCTAATTAGAAAATAACGTCACTCTGAGCAACAGGGCAGAGAAACATCCGACGGGTGTCTCGGTTCTAATCGGCTACATGTCACGGCTGTTGGTCAGTTACTGAGCTGGACGCCACACAGTGAAACGCCGTCACCAGGGAACATGACAGGACAGCCGATGGTCTTCAGGTTAGGACTCCTTCCTGGGTAATGGTGGCAGACATACAACGGCAACTGGCTCTATTGGGCGAAAACCACATCCTAATCTCCTGCTCCGATGGAAAATCAATACCCAATAGTCTTGCAAGTTCTCTATTTCCTATTTCCATGAAGAAGAAAAAGAAAAATGTCCTGCAGATTTAATTTTCTTGAGAAGTCACTTTTCATATCGTTTATATTTCAGGAATTTCTCATTGTTTAGTCATGCACAAATTCTTTTAAATTGTTTTGCCCGAGTGAACGACCTGAGGCTCGGGCCGTGAATAACACTCTGCTTCTGTGAACACACCGGAGTATGATCAATAGTTCCTTTTGTTTAGCGAGCAGTTTGAAAGGACGGAGCTGTGAGCCCGGCCTTCCGACGGCGCTCAGATGATGGGAGCGATAAGGAAACAAAGCAGTGGCTCTAATTATCATTCTCCAACATGGCGCTCTGTGTATCAAATAGAAATGAGCCGTTCCCACCTTTCATGTGGGATTATTACTTTTCTTTCATTATATTTATCCATCTTTAATTAACCTGGAAAGTTTAGTACAGCTCAATCTGTCCGTGGCCATTCGTGAGACGAACAAAGTTTGTAACCTTCTTAATTGTCGCCAACAAAACGCTTCCGCTGTGGACAGTGGCTCCATGTGGACACGGTGTCCTCATGGCTGCTGAGAGTGTTTAACTCACTGCTTAGTAAACACGCTTCTCAGCTGAGGAAATTTCATTGAATGTGAATGTTTGTGTATTTCTGCTGTTCTTCTGCAGCTTCTTTGTGTCTCTTCTTGCTTCTCTTTTGTCTGTCAGTTCGGGTGGACAGCATCCTGGCAAGAGACCTGTGAGGAAGGTGCCTTGTTGTGACCTTGTGTGTCATTTTCAGTATCCACTTGATGGCGCCGGGGAGCGCGGGTGCGGCCCTCTGCAGGTGTGGCACACCTGCATTCCATTGAGGCCCATCAACTGTATTTTAAGAAGAGCTGACTGCCTGAATGGTAACCTCTTTGGTAAACTCAAACCTCTGAGCCGGCCCGGCGGCATGGGCGGGGGCGCTGACCGCCCAACAGGGTCAGCCGTGCCCCAACTTGGACTGGAAGCTGTTTGTTGTTTTTACTGCAGAGTGGCTGACTCTCTGTTATTCCTACATCGGTTTGATACAGTAGAGGTTTCCACACTTCAAATATCTGTGCCTTCTGTCACTTTTTGTCAGCTGTTTAATCCGCTGTTAACACGTCGTGACCTGCTTTTCCGAGCCGCCTTTGAACGCAACATGAGTGCTGGGTTTACCCCTGTGCTGCTATGCAGAGCTCCACTGGTGTGTTTGAGTCATGGCAGCAAACCAGCAAAACGCAAAGAACTTTGCAGTTTTGCTGTTTCCTGACGGTTTTTGCTTCTCTTGAAGATTTTTTTCACTTTGTGGTTTTTGTCCCCGGATCGTTTGGTCGTCCCGTCTGAGCTTTTCTGGGTTCCCTTGTTCCACTAAAGGAATACAGTTATTGCATTTTATACAATGAAAAGTTTGCCTCGTTTTTTAAGAAAGGAATTATTTATCTGTATCTTTTACTGTATTTCTCACACTGTAAAACAAGGCGGCTTTTTGCGGCTGGATGTACAGTGGAGCAGAGAGTGAGGTTTATTCTTCAAGTCCAGCACCATGGGTGTGCAGGACCAAACCACCTTTAATTCAATTTACAATTTCCACCTATGCAAATACAACAGCTTTTACCAAAATAACACATTTCTATTAACTTTTAATACATATTTTATGTTTTGTCTTTACACTATAAGCACCAATTGCGAAATGCCACAAAAACAAAAACCACACAAACAATTCACCCCCAAACCCTCACACACTTTTCCATTGAACCTATGACTGGTGTCTGGACCACCGGGGAAGTATTTGTCCAAACACCCAGGAGAGGACACAGAAAAGACAGGTGAGTCACTCCATCTTAGCACCTCCACACACGGATTATACACAAACGTTTGCTCAAGTTTTACAAACCAGTAGCTCCTTGCTCTGAGCTACAATCAGGAAACCGCCTCACTTCTCAATGAGGAGCAGCCGTGCAGAACAAAAGGCTACATGCTATTTATTAAAATGCTCAGTAAATGGTTAAAACTTCTTGTATGCAAATTGGAATTGATGTGCAAATCTATGCTTAGAATGCAGTGCTAATAAAGTGCCTGCTAATAAAGTGCAAAAAGTGCTCTTAAAGTGCTATTTGGTGACTTAAGTAAAAATAGTTCCAGTAATGTAGGTTTCTTCATTACAGTACGAAAAAGTCTTGAGAGAAAAATAATAAGCAGATTAATCGGACTAATAATCAATTACTAAAACGGTAAGCGTGTGGTAATTGTTTTACTCGCTTTAGAACAGCTTGGTTTGAATAACGTTTCTCTCCTCTACCGCTAATCTTTTCCCTCTCTATTGCATTTCCCTTTTTTGCTACATTTTAGTGACACAAAGGAAAAGTAATAGAAAAGGGGAGAATACTTTTTCACAGCACTGTGAAAGGCAGCTCTCCAGTCTAAAAACATTCCATCCATTTCATCTTCCTCCAGACTGCCATTCTCCATAAAATGTGCTGAACTAATATTGAAAACCTCTGTGCTGTGGGAAGGTCATCCATTCCACAGGTTTTTGTTCTCGCTTCACAAGGTAACGCGTGTCTGCTCTCCGAGGTCTGTCTGCTGGTTCATTTCCAAACAGTCTCACTGTGTCCATGCAGTCCTAGAATAAAGTGTTTGCATTTTCAGACTGCCTCGGACAGATCGATGGAAAGTGCTGCCCGGCTCTGCTTGTTGTCCAAAGATTCCATAACATCAATAGCTACTTTTAAGGCCAGTTTGATTGTTCTTCGCCTTTTGCTTAGTAGCCAAAATGTCCAATGAGAGATTCTGCAAGCTGACTCGAGGTGCATTCTACCAGTCCCGTTAGGTCCACTTTAATCCAACTCTGGTTCTTTTGCTAAGAAAGTCTGGTTCGTTTGGGGAGGTGTGAATGCATAACTGAACTAGTCTGACCCACTAGATGCACTAGTCTAGTGAAATTACACGCAGCTCTCTAATGAAATGGGATTAATCAGTTAATTCTTGATTCAACAAAGTTGAATACTTTTTTTAAAAATTTTTTACAGGAAGTCAGGGTGGCTTAGATTTGCGTTAGTATGTAAAATCACCACTGGAGATCACTGATCACTGCATTTTTTATTCACTCAAGCCATCATCGTCTGAAATTCAAATATTTCAGCATGATCATAAAAACAAAAGCAGAAGAAATACCATAAACCGTCACCACTCTATAAACTGTTGCTGGTCGTATTTGCCTCAGATTCTTCTAATGTTTTCAAAATACAATTTTTCAACCTGCATCATTATTTGAATTGCCTCTCCTGCTGATGCATTGATTTGATTCTTTTTTTCTTCTATGGTTGTTATCTTTCTGTAGAAGTCGTGTCTCCTCCTCTTACCTTAAGACTCATTTTCTTTCGATTTTTTCTTTTTTTTCTTTTTTCCATTTTTATTTTAAAAAATGTGTGCAATTGGAAAGCACTTCCTGGCCCTGAAGGATTGTAATGTTCTAAGATGCTCCTAATCATGAACAGCACAGGTTCATTAAGAACGCCGAGCTCTTCTGACCCGCCTCCAGCCTCTCCAATTAGTCTGTTTGGGCCGGTTACATGAAGAGCCTGAGGCTGTCAACAAACTGCGCTGCTTTGTTCTCTCCACTCTGAGAAAAATGCAAAAAGGATCTGAAAGCTCTATATAAGAGGAGCTTTGTTGATTTTTCTGGATACAGTATTAATTGGTTGAGCTCACATATTCAATGAAAGTAAGTGAACAAGTTCCATATGTTATTATTATTCATTTAGATGAAAGAGCAAATAAAATCTGTGTTCTGCGTCCTGGAGATCCATTTGGATGCTCGAAGCATGTAGCCCAACGTTCTGTTTCTTTAATGTTTTTAGGAGTTTGCATCAAACAGGCCTGACTTTACAGAGGAGACTGACTCACAATTATGAAAAGCTTTGTTTTCCTGAGGAAGATCAAACCGGAGGAGGTTAAGACAAGAAACTCCTCAAACTCTGCAAAACGTCTTCACCGAAAGTTAAATTAACAGACTTTAACTCTGCCGTTCAGATGAAATCAATCTAAAATACTGTTATAAACCTGTAATAATATTAATAATAATAATGCATTTTATTTGTCAGTGCCTTTCAAAACACAGAAGGATGCTTTATAACACTAAAAACACAAATTAAACAGTAAAAAAACACAAAAATTAGGTTATAATAACACTAAACCACAAAATAATAAATAATAAAAGTTAAAGTGAGAAGGCTAACTTGAACACATGAGTTTTGAGTTGTGCTTTAAAGCCATCCATAACTCCTCCCTTCCTTTCCTTTCTGTTCCTCCTGCTCTCTCCTCCACTTCCTGTTGTGTCTCGTTGTTCCTGAGCTCGGCCTCCACACCATGGAGATCAGAGTCTTTTCTCTCTCTGCTCCACAACTCCGGAGCTCTTTGCCTCCAGTTAGCAGCAACATCTATTCTTACTTTCAAATCAAAATGCACCTATTCGAGTTGACCTTTTAATTGCAATCTTAATTATTTTCTCCTTCCACATCGTTTCTTATTTTTAGTCTGTTCTTGTATAGTTTTTTTCTTTGTACAGTGTTCTACTAGCCGGTAAAATAAATGACTGTATAGATGACAGATGGCTGGAGCCAACGTTAATAACATGCCTGCCTTATGTTTGCAACCTGAATGTTCCTTGTTTTCGACTCACTAATCTAAATCTTCCACGTACCTGGGCTACGTATTAAACTCACACCGTCATTCCTGAGAATGAAGCTCACACGACACATTATAGGCATCTCCACACATGAAAAATAGATTTATGTGATTTAAACTGAAGCCTATAGAAAATGTATCTTGTTAAGAAACCCGGAGGAACACAAAAGCCTGTTCTCCTGGGTGACAAGTGATGGAAGACACTTCTCTAAACACCCTCCACCAGGATTAGCTTTTAGTGTGTTAGGAGGATTTTAAACCACCATTAATGACTGTCAGACAGAGACGGTTTTTATGGCTGCAGGCTTTGGAATTACTCCCACTGCTCCACAACGTCAGAAGCATATTTCAGCCTGCAGCTGTGTCTTTGAAAGAGCCCTCAGATCCTGCAGGCTTTAGAGGCTAGGTGGAAGTTAAAATACAGGCTATGGACTGAGAATTTACATCGCAGCAAATGAACAACGATTTAGCTTCGTAATTCTGACAGTTTTTAAGACGATAGGTATTAATTTAGCAGTAATCTTGGAGGAATGATATAAAATAAGAGCTGAAGCTTGCCTATTTGCTTTGAAATTCATGCCTGGAGGATGTGGGAGCAAAGGCTGCTCTGATCTGAAGAAAGGCCTGCTGATGGTCAGCATGCAGCTGGTGGACAGCTGCATGCTGACCATCTGGGGAATGTTCAAGACACACAATTACAAATAAACATTTGTATGAAACACAGTTGAATCCATGTTACCAAGAGACTAAGTCACATGATCAGGCTATACTTGCGAACTAATGCTAACTAGCCTTAGCATTCATGACAGGCTCTGTTAGCTGGAGTGGGAGGCGCATGACCAAAGGTTGCTTGTTGGGTAGAGAGGACAGACCATGAGGAATGCAACAGTAGAATCCGGGGGGGATTGACAGACAATGAGGAACTTAAATACTGGATGGATGAAGAACCGATGGCTGATGGAGTGATGAGCTTAAGAGATGAGACTGAGGAGAGAGAAAGACAGTGTGGCACACGGGGGCGAGGGAGAATGAAACTGAAGCAAATAACTAAACACAGGGTCTAAATGGGACAGCTTACACTGAACAGAACAAGGCTGAGCAAATTACAAAAGGAATAAACTAGATCGGAAAGACATACTGAGTGCAAAGCAAACCCCAAACCTACAAATTAAAGAATAAACTAGCCCTGGGTGGAGTAGGGCTGGGGGAATCATTGGAAATAAGAACAACAAAAGCTGAAGTCTACAATCGGATGGGATACCCGAGTTCCATCGTGATTTTGACCCACCCAGACTTGTATCGCACCATTTCTAGGCGCCTTCAGCTGTCAGTTCATAGGATGATGATGTGGTTAGGGTGGAGCTGTTGGTGTCACTCAACAACTCAACTCAAGAACACCACTGTATGCAACAAGCATGGACAGACTAGTGCGTCACGTTTGTCGATGCTCTGCTGCGACGCGGTGGGAGGCGTTTGGGTTCAACACCGTCTGCCCAGTGAGAGTCCAGCCAGTGGTGAATATGCTCAACCGCTGAATACCAGACCAACCCAACCACTTAGCGGAAGTAAGGCTTTGGATAAGCTGGTTGAGATTTTTCTGAAACATTAATGGCTTGCCTCACTGAGGTAAGAAATAGTAAACACAGCCAGCAGTGCACATGTTTCTGTTTATATCTGATAATAAGGCAGGAGTGCACAATAAAGATTAGTAGAATGTTAAATATCTCTCAGACTTTCCACCTGTGGCCTGGCGGAATAGGAGGGTGGAGATATAACCCCAACAAAACTGCTTCATGGTCAGCCAGTGCCATAGGTAGTGAACTAAGCTTCACTCTCGCCTTTATTATTTATCAGATCGAGGAACTCATATCTGAAGATATCCCTCAGCTCTGAATTGCTTTATCAAAGCAGCAGCTCTCAGTCTGAGCAGCTGGTAGTCATCTGGAGAGAGTTAGAGAGAGAGCATGTGAGCTCACCCGAAGGCACGAATTCAGACTTATCTGCTAAGCCGATTCTGCTGGGAGCGCGTCAGGCTACGTTCGCAGCCATGGAGGGGCGTCTCCGCGGACGCACTTGGCTGTCACTCGTGGTGCATGTGCAATGAGGAGAAGACTTGTGATACTTTTCGCCTTTTTGACTCAGGAATGTGAGGCCAAGGTGTCCTGCGAGCGTGAGGAGTTGCTGTAAAATGGCTCCAGATCATTTGGAATTGGAGACCAGTCAGTGATATATAACCCCGTCTGATGCTCACCCATCTGACTCGTATCGGTTTATGCTTGTGCTTAGCTTAGAAGATATTTGATGGGCTTCCATTGTTTGAACCTGAAGACTTTCTGTGTTCATTTTTCAGGAACAACAATGGCACCAACAGAATTCCATTATAGTCAGTTTTATATCAGAAGCAAATGTCTTTCATTTTACAAAATGTTTACGTGAGACACTGAAAAAAGAAACCTGCTCCCGATTAAAGTCCTTCAGTAACGTACAAAAAGGTCTTTTAAGAAAATGTTGCCAATGAGTTACCTGAGTATTTACTCAGCATTGACCCAGTTAAAGAGTTGAAGTGAAACTTCCACTTCACAGCACTGCTGAAAAGTTGATCACAACATTCTCTTAGAAATACTAAAAATATAAATAAATAAAACGGATGGAGGAATCAGCAGCAGGCTGGTTTAGATCATCCTTTCCAGACAGAGTTTACTTAATGATGGAGTTTGTCGTTGCTTGGGGCAGGTGCATTTGTTCAGTGGAGTACAAAACGTCTTAGTCAATTCTTCTCAATTCAGCTGGCTGCTAATATTAATGTCAAAAACCTTTTTCAAAGGCACTTTACACTATAAAGACATAAAACAGTGACCAGTTATAAAACAGCAATTAACATTACATTTTGTCAGACGCCATCATCAAAATTATGCACATCAAATATATTGATTAGTCTACCAGTCAATCGTGAAGGTACTGTGGGTAGATCACGTGACAACAACAAAAAAGACACAAGCCTATCGCATAATTGATACACAGGGCAGCCAGTCAGACTGCTTTTGACCATGTAGTCCACACTCCTTGCCAGTTGGTGGCAGTAATGTTTCCTTTAGTTGTTTGCTAACTGCTGTCATAACAAAGAAGAAGAAGAAGGGCCTTGTTCTGGTCACTGTGCATGCGGAAACAGTGGAGCTAAGTGCTGCAAAACTAGCTCTGTTTTTCTTCTAAACTGAGAAAAGGGTTCAAAAATAAGAGGGATTTGATGCAGCAACTTTGGAAAGACATTGCAGATTGCAGGTGTTTCTCACTGCAGTGGGACAAATCTTCGGATGTGAGCAGGGGCCACAGAGCTGGAATCTTGGGCCCCATGACAAAAAATTAAATCCCCCCCTCCCCACCCCCTGCGCAGCTGCTGTTACAATTTCTTGAGTCTATCTGACCTATCGAAAGCGTCACAATTTTAAAGGCTTGCAGTGGCCTTGCTTTCTTTCGTTCAATACTGATACTAGCACAATATTTACTGGTAATAAATTTATCTTTGGATAAAGATAAAAAATTAAAAAAATCTGAAAAAAAACTTTATGGCTCCTCCACACATGATTTGACTAAGCATCCGTTCAGTGATTGGATGAGTTCTGAGTCACCTGGTGACATCATAATGTAGAGCTGTCTATCATCTGCATAGTCATGGTAGCTAATCTTATTTCCTGTAATAAGCTGAGCTAATGGAAGCATATAAATACTGAATAAGAGGGGTCCCAGGATTGAACCTTGGGGTTCCCCACATGTGATGCTATGATGAGAAGTTACCTAGTGACAGAAAGTAGTCTTTGTTCTTAGGCAAGATTGGAACCAGGGAAGTTCTGTACCACAGAGATGGATGGATGGTTTCAATGTCTCCAATCACAGATCTGCAGATTTTACAGTTTCTGCCTCCTTTGTTCCGTCTTGTGGTCCTGTTCTCTGGTCTTCCCTGTGTCAAATCTTTCATTTTCTCCTTCACGACTCTTCTAACCACCATAACTCCTGCTAATGTTCACATTTTGGTCAATGTCAACTAGAGTGTGTGACAGAAACAGCTCAGCATCCAGCTGTTGCTTGTTGAGAGCGGATGCTCTCATCCTCCGACGCTCCATCCAATCCATCTGTAATATTTTATCAGTTGGCAGGGGTCCATTTAGGTTTTGTTTCTTTTGTTTGTTTTGCTGAACTTTATTCTGTTCTGGGAAGGGTGACTACATCCATTTAACAGCACTGACCTCCTTTAATAGAGGTGCACCGATTTGGAGATGCTGAATACTTCATGACAGCTCTGAGGACAAATGGGACATAAAAGCCATTAGATAACAATCTTGTGAAAACTCCACTTGTGGAAGACAACGGGGACGAGTTCACATCATGTGGCATCTAAATCTAAAAGGAACAGTTTGTCTAATGAAACGTCTCTCCTCAAGGGCAGCGGGTTCATGTTCTGTCATAAGTCGGCTCCTCCGATTCAGATTGCTGCTCTTCTCTCGGCGTAGTCCAATCCTCATCCTGAGATAATGTTTCCTCACTGTTTGCTTCGGACAGATTTAAATAATTTGTCAAGAAATTCCCCCCTCCACCCCTCCCACCAACTGACCCTCAAGAAATGCAGCAATCATGTCATTAATCAGAATAGTGTAAATAGTGTAACTGTTTTGCAGTTTTATTTTGAAGTTTGTTCCAGATTTGTGGTGCACAGAAGCTGAATGCTGCTTCTCCATGTTTGATTCTGGTTCTAATTCAGAGCAAAACCAGAACCAGAAGACCTGGAAGGTCTGGAAGGTTGATCCAGCAACAGCAGATCTTTAATGTGTTGTGGTGCTAAACTGCTCTGTGATTTATAAACAAACATTTTAAAGTCTATTTTCTGAGCCACAGGGAGCCCAGTCTTTACCCAGACTGTCAGGGGAAGCTGTGATCAGAGCTGGCTGTGCGATGTGAAACGAAAAGAAAATGGCTCCAATGTTAAGACTTTTTGTTGCGCTTCAGTAGGAGTCATGTTCTGACACTTAATAACTATAATAACTGCTTAAGGTGATCACAAATAAACTATTTAGATCAAAAATATTAAGTCGAGGCACCCGTCTTATCGAGAAACCAAAAGCCAAGAGTTCAGTCTCAGTTATTATGTATAAATGCCTGAAGGGACCTGAGTTTTATAATAGGTTCCAATGCACATGTGAATGCAAGTAGACCAGAGACTGCTCCAGAGGCAGGAAGTGAACTATAGCGCAGGGCATTCTGGGTAAATACAACCAAAACAGATGTGGGAGTCTAGCACAGTACTTATCAAATATTGGGGCGTGACGAAGTGTCGAAGGCGAAGGAAGCCTAATCAACATGCTGCCTGGTAAAGCCAATAGAAGTAGCTTCACAGCCGTTTTTGTAAACAGAGCAGAGGGAAAAAAAACATACTAAATAAATAAAGCGCGGGTGTTTTTGAAATATACCCACCGTCAAAGAGGAAAGATGGAGAAGTTTGACGGTGAAAAAAAAAAAAAACGGCAGCAGAAGCAAGTATGACGGTGTTTTATGGTCCGGCTAATAGATTTTAATTTTCAAATACAAGAATAATACTACAAAAACCCAGTCGTTTTAGCAGAGTAATTTAAATATTGGCAGCGTAAACACGGAATATTGCCGGAAGAAAGTCGTTAAATTAAAAAGCTTCATAGAGTGATCTGTAACGGGATCCGCTCAGCATGTCTGGTTCTTTCTATTAAATAAAAAGTTGCTGAAAATTTGGTCCTGATGTGCTAAAACATTTAGTACTTACTCATTTCTTGAACCAGTACCAAATATATAACCTTACAATTCCCTCAGTATTCCATCATGGTGGCAGTAAGGTGAAAACTGAATAAGCTGATAAGTAACCAATGCTAATAGTTGTAAAACGTTTTACCTTTTCAGGCTAAAAATACACATCCCAGGTAATCATTTGCACTTTTTCTTCTTCAAACTGAGTAGTCTTGATTAATGTTAGTGATTCACTCAAACTGATTTTGGAAATTATTTTGAGGCTAAGGACAATAAAACAGCGGTTTTGATAATAAGCTCATAAAATGCTAAAGCCAGTGGTTTGTACGATAAATGATTAAATATGAACAGATTCGCAATTGTATTTAAATTCTGGGAAAGGAAGGGTACTGATTGGGGGACGGGGGCGCGAAAAAAAAATGTGATCCCTAGTGGAGCATGACAGAAAATAAATGAGAAACAGTGGTGTAGTATGAGAGGGAGAAATGATTGGTGGACTTTAGCCAAAGACAAAAGATAAATCCTCAAACCTCTAAAATCTGATGCCGCTCCATCTTTGTTTACATTTTGTGAAGAAGGAAGTTGCGCTCAGCGTCTTCCTCAGATGTTTTCAAGTTTTTTCTTTCAGTGGTTGTTGGTGCAGCGCCACCACAGGCGAGGGTCAAGCAGGTTGCTCAAAGGTTTGGCTTGTTTGACACATAACAGTGCGAAAGAAAGTAGAAAGTAGCAACCCAAAAGATGCTGGCAATCGTTGACTCGTTTTCTTGAGCCGGTCAAAATGAACAATCACATCAGTGGGGGAAAAATCTTGTATACGTGTTGCAAAGGGAAAAAAAGCCTCAGCAGGTGTGGAACATTCACTGATCCTTCAAGCAGCATGATGAGGAAACGGCAGAAAGCGGCGCCGGGATTAAGCAGGAACTCCAAACGAGGCGCCTTTCTCCTTCCCGGCTGAGGCTGAGAATGGGACATTATGCGGGTTTAAGTGGGATCGATTTGGCATGAAAATTAATAGCACATTGCAGCACTCAAGCGGCAGGTATGTTATTGTCTACCATCAGAGCCTATTCAGAACAGGTGACAGACTATTTCAAGGATAATTACGGAGTCTGCTACGGGCTTTTGTGCTCAGTGGGCAGTTATACAAGTTGACGCCAAGTCAGAGCGACTGCACAGACACAAAGTACAATCTGGAAGAAAGAAATAGATTAAAAGCCATCAGGCAAAACTTAAATGGTGTAGAATATCACAAAGCGCTCTTTACATGATATGCTGAGAGAGAGAGGGCCTCGCTTGGCTGCGATGGCGGCCGTGATGCGGTGCAGCACTATCTCTATTGACAGCGCATTTATCACACTTTGTCTCTGATTGCAGCCATTTGCATGGGCCTGTCTCCAGTACTGTTGCTGGAAGTTGGCGTGACTGTGTTCTCGTTTTTGTCCTAAAGCCACAAAAAAAGAAAAGAAAAAAAAGAAAAAGAAAAAAACAAGCATCCCTCATTGCTTAATTTTACCCATTTATTTTGGGAAACTGTTTTCCATGCATCGTCACATAGCTTTACATCATGGCCAGCAGCACATGTAGGAGCAACGCTGCACTACTTTGATTACAGACGATGCATGTAAAAATGTCCTTTCTGTAAAAGAACCGTGCAATTGTTTGAACTTTTTTTTTTAATGGTAAACCACACTGAACCACATATGGCATGCTCCACCATGCAGTCCAGTATTGATCTATTATGATGTAACTAGACTATTCCAAAACATCATGTAGACTATTGGTAACTATGTCGCTTAATCACGTGAGGCGCCATGATGGATGTTTGAAATGAGGGACGGGACTGTTCAATGGAGTGACTGGAGTGATTTTTATGAATCATAAAATTGTGGTGGTGCAGAGGTTAAGCACAACCCACAGATGGAGGCCTTAGTCCTCGGCGCGGCTGTCGCAGGTTCGATTCCTGGCCTTGCGACCTTTGCCCCATGTCTTCCCCTTCTCTCATTACCCTCTTTCCTGTCAATTCACTATCAAATAAAGGCCACTAGAGCCAATGTATATACATATAAAAAGCCAATATATATATAAAAAAATTTTCAAAGTGGAATAACATATCTAAATTTGCTGAATGGAAACATTCTATATTCAGAAAACTCATGCTTTTTCTCTAAAATGGTATTTTATTGGTATTGAGGTGTTTTTTATCTGCCGTGTTGGAGTTCGTTTATTTTGTGAAACTGCAATGGAAACACTATTCTTGCATCACGAGTCACATCATCAACATGTTACTACTGACGGAAAAGATGAAGAAGACGACAGAAAGTGGTAGCAGGATGATGTTTTTTAATGACTTATCGCATGAACAAACTTATTCATGTGTGTTTACAATTGTGCTTCATATTTTATGGAAACATGGCAAATGGCAAATTTTTTCCATTACCAAATTACTGAAAAAGTTTCATGCCAGTTTATAATGGAAACAGCTTGTGATAGTTTCCACAAATTGTTTTGCCAGTATAACCATGTCTTTGACTTATTCAAGTTTAGCTAATTAGCCTGTGGAGTTAGCACACCTAGGTTTTGCTCACAGACAGCAGTGTTTACAAAAGTTTGAAATAGCTAGCTTAGAAACCGACCCAAACCTTCTCCCTCCTGAAATGTTTGTTGATTTGATCAAATTGCCGACCTGGCCTGAATTCACGCCACATAATTTATTCCACTATGTCATAAACAGCGTTTCCCCTGACAACAGAGAAGACTTAAATGAGTACGAAAGTCTAAATGCTAACAATTCTTTTTGTACATGCTAGGCTACATGGTGGAGAATTATGGTTAGACATGTTCTTTCTCCATAATGCAATGTTTAATTGTATCTTCCTAATCTTGCTTTACTGACATCAGGCCACTAACTCCATGTTTTGACTAGCATTACAAGAGTTAATGTGTTTTGGTTGTTTTGACGTTCGTCATGGTGGAGCGGACCGCTTTCTGAAGAGTGCGATGTGACGTGGAAAGGGTCAACACAGAAACATGAAAATGCTGCTCAGCATCTGCCACACAAACGCACCCACAATAATTGTATGGAACTGGAGCAGCATAACTTCTCATTGAAAAAAAAAGGAAAAGAAAAGCGTAACCTTTCATTTAAATGCATTTGTCCAGTGGAGAAACAAAACCACACTTGACTATGTTTTTCTCAGTGGTATAAGTATTACCTGACACATGGATCCATTTCTTATAGCCTCTGGCAACCAGACTGAAAGAGGACTCGTATTTTTCTTCCATCTTTGCAAAGTGGGAAAAGCACAGAGTGGGAAGTGGAAAAAAACAACAAAAAAAATCTTTCACTCCATTGCTGAAAGTCAACTGTAGCAAAGAGCAGCATTTTAGGGTCATCAAGATTGATGTTTTCTGTATCAAACAGGAAGCTTTCACTGGGAAGTGAAGGGCTACATGAATACGTGGAAAAGTATCTGATGTTGTGTATGTTGGTCCCCCTGCTGGACCGGCCGCCATCGAGAACTACGAAATACGACAACACCTGGAATAAAAACCCGGAGATCTCCAAAGCTGAAAATTGGTTTTCACCCAAACATAAGGCATATACATCCATTACAGAAACTATTCTACAGACTTTAAATCAACCTCCCTCAATGGGCAGCTCACTTCCCACCTCTAAACCTTTGCGGGAGCAGAATAATGGACCCCGGACTCCGAACAGCCTGGAGCTGAACAGCAGGGGGCCAATTTCAGTTTGAGATTATAATAGTGCACTGAAGGATGAATTTATTAAGGCTTAAGGCTTTTTACACATCTGTAACAGAGTCGTTGATAAATGCGTTCACCTCTTTGCATGCTGTCCAATAAAACTCAGCAAATTCACAACCCTGACAATCCTAAGAACTCCTTTGTGTTACATCATGGCCTCTGTCAGGTTTTACTTTGAGGAAACCACAATCTTCAGCTTTTCTCTTGCCTGGCACTTGAAATAGTCTTAAGCAAAACCCCTTAAGACTTTATAAAGCTCTTTCTGCTCAGAAGAAACCTCTGCAGGTTTTGAAAGCTCGTTTCAAATTCAACTTGTGTTGTTTTCTTTCTTCTTTTTTTTTATTCTAGTTGGATTTCATTCTATTTTTCAAACTTTGAATGGCAGAGAACATCATAAATTTGGGGAGCAACTATCAGAATGAGCAACTCTAATAAACAGTCAGTAGCAGACCTAATAACTTATACTGTGTACAAACAAGTGACAAAGTATTCAATATTTCAATAAATGGCAAAAAGTTTTATTTATAAAGGGCTAATTCATAGCAGAGGCCGTTTCAAGGTAAATTGCAAAAACAATTTCTATTCAAACCCTCATACGATACATCCTAGTTATCAAACAATTCATCGTTAATGACAGTCATCACCTCTGCAGACCCCATACATGCTGGACACAGTCTATGTAAACTTTAACCTGTGAGTGCTTTGAGTGAACAGTATGACTAGAAAAGTGCAACACAAAGTCTAAATATATTAGCGCTATCGGTCACTCGATTAAACATTTTATCAAATTAATCACACTAGTGCACTGATTAACAATGATCAATCACTATGCTTAACATTGCAAGCTTGAAATGTAAATTTTTTTGAAGAAAATGTTTTACTGTCTCAAACCAAACATCTCAGTTTTCTATGTTTTCCTATTCAGGGGCATTTAAGAGAATATTTTCTTTAGAAATGTTAACTGTAACTGTATTTTTGACCGTAGCATCAGAAATGTAGCATGTTTACGCGCCACTGCTAGCTAGGCAACCCTCCGCGAGAGAAAGGCTTTGGGGTCAAAACAGGTCATGCGATTCCTCTGCGTTATGGAATGTCATCGCATTAAACATTTCAGCTGAATCACACGTGTTAGCGCATCAAGAGCCCCAGTTTATTTACAATTCATGACCTCCTCTGTATTCTGTTTGCTGAGAATGAACCAACGCCGCCACAGTGGCACTCACTGCTTTTCTTATGTTCTCCTGGATAGTGCTGCGTTTCTGTTGTGTGTCAGTGTTCTTAAAAAATAAATAAATAAAAAAACTTGAAAACACGGCAAGGTTTTAAGGTGCGTGTTGTAAAATGTAAATGTCACACCAGAGTGAATAATCAGTTTAACTGCTGCGAGGCTCGCAGTCTCAGCGCAAAGGCTGTCAGTGTGCAGCCTTTGCTGCACACTGAAATAAGCGTGTCTGAACGCACGCTTATTTCCAAGTGTGTTTTGTCTGCACCATCCACAGGGAGGCTTTACTCAACTAATCACTTCTCTCCCCTGAGTCAGGCATGCTAATTAGGTCTAAAATATACATCACAGCCTCCACCATCTCTTTAATTAAAAGTTGATGGTCGTTCTTCAGCTATCAAGTGATATGACACATTTTTCATGCTTTGAAAAATGAAAAAAAAAAAAAAAATTTGAAAACCCAACTAAATGATAAATAAATAAGTAGAGCAGCTTAAGTGAAGACAAGAGCCTCAGAGTTTGTCGTGGAATGTGCTCCCAAAGTGCAGCATCATTGCCTTTTCAGCCGAGCGTACAACTATGAAGGAACGGCTACAAAACTGAAAATGAGGACATCGTTCACAGAAAGGAGATCTTGCGCTGGCGTAATTATCTCAGGCAAGGAGCGGAGTTGTTTGGCTTTGCATTTAAATCAGCGAGTGCGTGCTGGCGGGGCTGTTCGCCGCGCCACTCTCACTCTAAAAGCCCGTTAATGAAAGGGATGAGGAGGTGAGCTTCCCAGGCCTGGAACCAGACACGATGTTATAGATGGGAAGTTGGATGTGCTAAATTTGCATTCATCATCCCACCGTTAGGTTAAAAGGGATTTTTTTATCTCGCCGTGAATGAGTATTGAAGTAGAACTCGCTGTGATTATGTATTAATATTCAGATTAATCATTCAGATGTAAACATGCAGAAATAAGACGATGCATAACTGCTGCGTTTTCTTCAATAACCCTCTAATGGATTTGCTTTTTTTGAGTTTCAACATTTCTCACGGTCGCCACGTGAGAGGCTTGTGGGATAAAACGCCTCAATGGGGAGCCGTAGGAATCAGAAGGCTGCTACTGTCTTGTCCTCTTTCATCAAAGCAATTACCCCATTATGGCTACATAAGGAGCTTTTCACACGCGCGGACTTAAACGCTGTTGGACCGTTGTGTACGTCGATGGGCTTGTTTCCTTTGCAGATAGACGTGAAAACGTGAAAAGGTGCCGAGACAAGCTACAAACCATATAGTTGCAGAAACATAACTGCAACCTGTGCTCTCTGCCTTATCTGACATAAGAGAGAAAATAAATGTGTTTTGAACTTTCTGTTGGAGTAGGCCTCTCTGTTGCCACTCCAACAGAAAGGGCAAGTAAATTTCTTGGCACCACAAAGCCCAAAGAGTAGTGTATGACTCATAGGTCAGCAGATGAGGTTTGCTTTATATGTTTTTATGATTCGTTTCTATCAGCACTGGTATTGGGTTCTGAGGGATCCGTTGCCAGCGATGTCATGAATGAGTTACTTAGTAATTCGCTACTCTGAGTGACGAATAATCTGACGCACCACCGTTTCCAATCCAGCAATCAGATTAAGGCTGTTTTCATACCTGATGTTCCTGTAGACTCGGTTGGATTGGAGACCAAAGTTGCAACATTTGTTCCATCTCCAGCTGCTGCTGTTCGCTTTCACACTGCACTGCGTCAAACGATCCAAACTAATTAAAAAACCTCTTTAGCAAAGCTGGTAAAGACAAACCCTAAAGACTAGCAGCTGTAACGTCAAAGTACTGACTCGAGGGGGCCGAGTACTTTTGCACACCACACTCTTCCGCTTTTTCTTTGTAAAATACTTTTGTACCACTTATCACATTAATTTCCAATGAAATGTATTTATGTTTGTGGTTATAATGTGACAAAATAAGGAAAAGTTCAAGGGGTGTGAATACTTTTTCAAGCCACTATAACTTTTTTTTTTTTTTTTTAAATCTTGACTTATTGTTTTATTAGTTTTAATACAGGGATGCTTGTATTTCCTTTTGATTTTCTGATTTCTTGTATCATGTGGCTGCTGCCTCATTATTTGGAGCTCAGCCGTTTGGTCTTATTTGTGAATAAATTTCTGTATAAATAAAGCTGGGACGGTTTGGTGTGTGTCTGAACAGCTTGGTCAGAAATCTGATCCCAATGGTTTTGTGCAGGACTGGACCATGCATGCCTTGCTCTAACCTGTTCCATCATGTCGTCATTCTTCTTCTGGAAGGTGAACCTCCAGTATTCACCCAGCCTGGTGTCGGTCTATCACAGAGTGCAAACTAATGAGACTCTGAACAAAAAGCAGTGGGCTGGAAATGTGTAGTGACCCTTTAAAATCATTTCCTGGTCAGTTGAAGAGCTATTCTTCATGTCAACCAACACGCTCACTGCATATTCCATCTCATTAAGGTTTGTTTTTCTGAAGAAGGTGAAAATAAATGACCAAGCCTGGCTGTTAGTTCAGAGTGTGACCTCCTCTGAATGTAGCTTGGGGCTCTTCAGAAGGTTCTGTATGTTTTATGTTCCCAGATCCCATCAAAGGTCTTCCCATCTCATGTCAGCCTAACCGGAGACTCACTCAGGTTCAAACTCTGCAGCCAGACATAATGGATGAGCCAATTGTCCAGCAAGCAACCAATGGCGTTACGCCTCGTCAGACAGATTCAGGGGCAACGGGGCGTTGCTTTAGGGCCGGAGACTGCAGGTGTCTGATCAGTGGTTCAAGTGAAAAAACCTTTAAAAATCAAAGCATGCAGTTCCCATTGTTGAGTAAATTTCTCCATCTTTCTTAGATCAGCTAATATAAGGATCCCCATTAGTCTGTAATTACAATAAGATTACAAAGAAAGATTTCATGTAATAACTCAGAATAACCTGAGTGAAGTTGCCCCCCCTCCCCACCCACGTTCTTCAAATTAGACAAAATTGGTGTCAAATGTTTGCGCGTCATTTGTGCAACAAAAAATTTCATTTCATTTTAAAAACTTTAAGAAATGTTTTGAAAGGTCAGGAAAGGTCAACCAGCAGCTTCATCTTGTACAAATCAGACAAAATTGGTAGTCAGCTCGACCACATTTGTGCTGGTTTGTGCAGAAAAAAAAAAAAATTGTTTGTGCTGCTTTGGTTTCGAAGATATTGATGGAAGTTTAAAAGTCAACCAGCCCCCGGACCTTTACTAAATCAAAATTGTTGTTTGCAGCACAAACAAAAATTCTTGCTGCACAAACGCAGTCGAGTTGATTGACACCGATTTTGTCTGATTTAAAGAAGGTGGGGGGGACCAACTTCACTCAACTCTCAGACCACACAAACAAAATCAAGACAACAAAAAATACATATCAACCACCTCAACATGGGAAAACACTCTGAAGGATGTGAAAAGTCCCATTTACCTTAAGCCTAACCCATCACTGACTGGAAGCAGAATCTGGACCTGGTGTGTGATAGATGAACCTTTTTGGATCACTGATCTAAAGTAAAAAAAAAAAGTAGCTGAAAGCAAACTGGAGGCCTTATCTTGCATCATGTGACATAAACTGCCTGTGAGCAGGTCTCCCAGGGTTCACAGGTCAACGGCATTAGCCGGGTCCGCTTCTGGACCTGTTAGGTGTGTTCTGGTGATGCGAGCTACACTTGTGTTTCTCCAGTAGTTTGTTTCGCCATGTCGATTAGAATAAATGGCAGACAGAAGTCACAACTTCTCAGCGTTGAGTACTGGGCCTAACTGCTGCTTGGACACTTAGAGCAGCAAGGAGCAGTAAGTGCAATTTAAAACCACATTCGTTCAGCAGTGTTTGTAGATTCTCCCGTTCACACTGCCAGCTCAGCCAACTATGTGCTATTACCATGGCAACCTCCATCTGAGAGGACTCATTAAGTTCCAGTTTCTCAGTCTTACTGGTGAGTGATGTGTATGAACACTTTAAAGTTTGGTCAAAGAGAAACCCTTGTTTGTGACAGGCTTAAAGAAGAACCTTCAACTGAGCGAGGGACACTTTCTATCTTTCTCCAGAGGCATAGAAAGACGTAATTCTGCCATAAAAAGAAATGCTCCTCATCATCTCACTACATAGTTTAAGATTATGTATTTTACAGTTAAACACACATAATTTAACCAAGCTGTCGATTGTTTCCTTTTTTTCATTCATACAGACACGTTGCATGTTGTTTTTACACATGCGCACAACACCGGAGGGCCAAAAGGACGATTGTTCTACATGCCATCCGTAGCTGCGCCACTGCAGTAGAGCAACCCTGTTAAAAAACGCAAGTAAAAAAAAAACAAGCTGTTAAAGAATAACTCAAAGTCACTCGCATTCTTCTTTTTTCTCGCTCCGTGTCAGCTGCGCTACATGCAGACCCATCGTCACAGCAGCCGACTAACTACTAGTGTATCAGGATTCAGCAATGAAAAACACGCAAACATTTCCCACATAACACACAGAAGTTTCATCCTACTACAGTATCATGTTTTTAGGCTTGATGTTTATCTAAAAGTGACTGCCTGAACATTAGCGATGTTAGATTAGCTCATTTAAAGACCTGCTCTACTGATGATCTGTCAGGTGTGAGGGTTGCCTTTTTCTTTTCAGCTGAACAGAAAAACACGGAATTCCACAACACATCTACATGTTACGGTTGTCAAAGTCAAGCTAGCATAACTGAGCTATTTTAATTTTTTTTTTTTATTAAAACGTTTCACTGACCTGTTGAATATGATACCCTTGGCCCTTGTTATCTTGTTGTCATAGTGTTGACAATTAATAGCAACGCCCCCCTACTTTTAAAGATGGGGGCGGGGTCTTGTGTCGTCACACTGCAAAGTCTTTATACTCATTATTAATCTATATCTGCACAAACATCCGGCCTTTACTTTTTTGTGATTGAGGTTTGTTTTTTTTTTTATGTTTATTTGCTCTAATAAGGCTTTTACTTTTATTGAAAAAACTGCAGATTTGTCTTTGCTTTTTTTATTATTTTTTTTTTCCAAAGTAATGAAAACAATTTTTTACTCATAAATGTTGTGCAATGCTATGATTATAAATACCTGCACACATCCTGCCTGGGTGATCCTTCAGGACAGTTTTAGTCCAGATGACACACTGATTGCTTGGGAAAGCAGTATTGATAGAACCCTCCTCCACTCCCAGCCCTTCCCCAGGCATTCAGTAGATCATCGATAACATTGATTCAGGATTCGTATAGAAAGAAGCGTTTTGGTCAGCAGATCCAAGGGGAGAATGCTGAACTTTTTAACTTTCTCGTGACAACTTTTGTTTGTCCATATAAATATTCAAGAAATTAGAATGTTGCTGAAAAGTTCACTTATTTCAGCAATAAATCCACTAAGAAGTGAAACACGTTGTGCATTAATTCCACACAGACTGACGTTTTCACGTATTCACTTCTGTTAGTTATGAGAACAGAAGTAAACAGACGATAGATTAGCTCATTTAAACACCTGCTCTACTGATGATCTGTCAGTAGAGCAGATCATCAATAAAACTCAATAATAAAACTTGAATATTACACCACAACTGACCTAGAAAATCCCACATGGCCGCAAGTCTCACAAGCAAAGCCTCGCGGTGCTTTGTTTCTATGTAAACATGAGATCTTCCACTCAGACTGATTCTCTGCAGAGTATTTCTGAGTCGATTAGTGAATCATTTCTGCCGGATTTTCACCAAATATCAGCTACAACAACAGACAGAGGAACTAACAAGTTGCAGGCCTTGCTTTATGCACTCAGACGCTGTTGGCCCATCCCTGCTGAGAAAATGCTAATAAATAAATAAATAAAAATTTTTAATGCAATACATATTTATTATAGATACTGAAACAGTTGGTGAAACAGTATTCCACTCAATTAAATCTACATGTTCCATTCATCAGACTACAACATGCACAATGGAGAACCATTCTGTTTCCATTGTTGATGCGAAAACTTTCTGCCGGTCTGCAATGTAGCCTGGCGCTACATTAGCTTGTGTTCACTACTGCATGTACATTAGCTTGTGTTTGTGAGACGGCCATGCACGTGGTAGCGGCGCTACTATGTAGAATGGGCATCAGCCAATGAAACGGCCCCTGTGGTAAGGTCCACTGCTGAAGAAGCTTTAAAATTCACTCGTAGATAGAACTGTCCAAAACTGCTTCCATGAAAAGTCTGTTGCTGTGATGCCAACAGTTCATACACACAAGTCTGACTGCAGCTGCATTTAGTAACATGAATGAGCATGCAGAAAAAAATTTTAAAAAAATTAGATGTGAGCAAAACATCGAAAGTGAGTATCAAGACCTGCTGTGTGATCGTTGTCTTTGTCACACTAACACATGACATAAACTGGGAAAATAACTATCAGCAAAGAGATATTTGTTCATGCTGGCCAAAAATCATAAAAAGTTGTCCTCTCCTGGTCACATCTTTAAAACTACAGATCACAATATTTACAGTTTATACCTTGATTCCATAAGTCTGCAAAAATCAGTGAGCAATAATAATAATGTTAAAAGTTCTTTGACATTTTGCTTCCAACTACTGAACTACCTGAATGCCAATTAAGCAGACTTCCTGTTTAGTGTCTCTAACTTCCTTCTGTGTCTTTGCTTTACAAAGCCACATCTCTCTGCATAAAGAGAGTCGGCCAAAGGTTCACCTCAATTCTTCGTCCAGTTTTCACAGCTCTGCTCAGTGTGGCTCATGTCCAGCTTCACACAGGTGTTCAGATGCAGCCCATTGTTCACATATTTAAAAATAGCTGCTGCTGAACGATGCATTTAATCCCCCAACAGGCAAAAAGGCAGGCAATCCAAACAGAAATGGCTTATTTTAATAAGCCAACGTTTTGCCACTTGTTTGTGTTTTATTGCTCCTTCAAGTGATCCGTCTGTGTTGGAGTTGCTGATCTCCAGCCCACTTGGTTTATGGAGCTTCAAGCCAAACTTCCAGCAGGGAATCCACCTCATTTATCTGTAAACCAGAAACAAACAGCTGGGGTGTGTGTGGGCGTGCGTGTGCGTGTGTGTGCGGATGTATGTGTGTGTGTGTCTGCAGCAGTCACTGGCCCAGGGCACAGTCCACCCTGGACCAGGTAAAGAAAAGTCCTGTCAATGAACCTTGGTGATTTCTTAGCATTACAAATCATTTTGTGTTAGTCAAGTAATTATTCAAGCAGTGACAATATCGTCACTGCAATATTCTCTAATATCATGCAGCCATACACAGAACACGCAGCCATGTGTGCACACACTCTCACCTGAAGACAATTTAACCAGTTAACTCACAGACACAACAGTTCTGCTAAACATCACACTGTTCAACCTACAATTGAGACCTAATAAAAAAATGTTACTCGACATTTTTCTGAAGTCCATTACAGCAAAATATTAAAACAATACTCAACTACATGGCCATGAAGATTCCCCTCTGTATTAAGAAGACAAATTAAAGTTTCCTTGTACCAGATGAGCTGGTGTGTGTGTGTGTGTGGGGGGGAATTTCCTTATTTTTCTGTTATGCCAAACAGTTGAAGTACCTTGAATACTCACAACACAAATAAACCGACAGCAGAGAGGAGCTTTTTTGAGTGCTTGTTGTGGTTCGGGCTTCTCTGTGGACGGTCCAGCAGCAGCTGAGCCTCCCAGATAAGCTCCCAGCCAGAGAGAGGACGTGGGAGCAAAAAGACGACTGAAATCAAAAATAAAGAGCACCGTGTGACCGAGAGAGGCTCCATTTCACAGTAAGAGCAGGTGGAAGAGGGAGGAGGTCGGATTCAACAGACCCCAAATGGAGGAGTATTAGTGGTGTGTGTGTGTGTGTGTGTGTGTGTGTGTGTGTGTGTGGTGTTGTTGGAGGCGTGTTTGTGTGCTAGCATTAGGACACAGCCTGTGGGAGCTTTTGGGGGTGGAAGAAAGTTGTGAGAGCATGTCGGTCACTGCAACCTTCATTGCTGCACTGCAGGGAAAGTGAATTTGGTCGATCTCCCTCTAATGGAATTGACAGCGAGCGCTGAATGCTGAGCTGCTCTCTCTGTCTGTTTGCTTTTCAGTCCTATACGTCGACCCCCGCCCCCTCTGAACATTTCTCTAGTTCTCGGCATGTCACAAAAAGATGACAGAAAAAAAAATATCCGGCTGGAACCAGCAACATATGGTGCATTTTAAAATGAGTATGTAATTTAAAGAAAATCGTTAAGTGTAATAGCGAGGCATAACGGATATTTTCCTTTCTTGACATGTGATTAGCTTGTCCAGGTTGATCACACTCCTCCAGGGTCTGGTTGAAGGTTCAGAGTGTTTTCTCTGCTTCATGTCTTATTTAGCTGGTAGTTTCTCCCCTGAATTGTTTCATTTTGTTCCTCCGCTGCCTGTGAGTTATGGAGTTCCACAGGGATTAATCATGGGGCCTGAATGTTTCCTTTGGGTAAAGTCTTGTACAAATACATGTCATGTAGAAAACAAACCGATTCACATGCTTATGAGGGCCAATGTGTTCTACCTGGTGTCAGTTTTATTAAGTAGATAATAAACTACTGCTGGATGGCAACTGTCTTCAAATACAGACCGGGATTCATTTGTTTCGGTTCTTCAAATAAATCAGCAACACTTGCACACCATTTGGCCATTGTCATTTGATTTTGAGGCCCAAGCACGTAGCTTAACTGAAATCTTTGATAGGTCTACAAAAATCTGATAACCTTTGATGAGCTTATGGGGTGAAGAGCCGTTTCCTGCTGCCGAGAAATATTTCTGAGCTCAGATCAATCTTATCTATTGACAACATGAAGAAAGTTGTCACCAGATTAATCACTTCCAGACTAGAATGTTGTAAATCTTTCTTTATCTTGACGTCGATGAACCACTGGCTGCCTGTGAAGTAAAGAGTAAAATGTTTCGCTCTCTTGTTTCTGTGTGTCACGGTGCGTCTTGCTGTCAGAAGTCCTCTGTGTCTATTTTAATTCTTAATCTCTTCGATCGTCTGAATTGCTCCTGCTGGATCTTCAGCATCCTGGATTGGTCAGTAAAGGAAAATCGTGTCTTTGCTGAAATATTCTGGAATCACCTGTCACATTGTCCCATCTATTGCCTTATTTGGAAACACTTTATTTTAAGGTGTGCGCACAAGAAGGACATTACGCTGTCATAAACATGTTACAACAGTCATGAACATAAACATGTCTTCATAAATGTTTGTGTTTTGGTAAATAATTACACTTTTAATATAAATCTTCATTAAAAGTGCATTGAAAGTGTCAACTTATCATTATTTGGCAAATAATTAACATCGCAGTGCATTCAGGTTGCATTGAAACCTACAGTAAGTCCATTAAAATTGCCAACTTTGCATTAAAAGTGTTGCTATTTACCTAATGACACTTCATGATAACAGCCATAAACATTCACAAAGACTCCTTCATGTTCATGACAGGTGTCATGTTTATGACAGTGTAAAATCAACCTTATGCACACCCCTTCAAATAAATGACTACTTATTTCACTCATAATAACACAACTGTTCCCCTTTCTTTTAGCTACAAATAAAAATTTTGCATTTTATTTTCATGTTATTATTATTTTTAGGCATGTGTATGTTTTATCCCTTTATTTTTAATGTGATTTTTAAATTACTTTATTATTAATGCTATCATTATTATTATTTTTTGTTGTTGTTTTTGCATCTTATTTATTTTATACCCTGGGTGTTGATTGTGGGCGGAGCTTGTTCAATGTTTGTTTGAAAGTGTGTTTTCTATATTTTATGTAAGCAAAAACTTAATAAATATATTGTTTTAAAAAACAGAATGCACAGCACTGGCGTGTGCAGAGCTAGGTGTCTAACTAGCTGATCTAATCAGTTAGTGACCATTTAGATTGTGGGAAACAAAGGACTTTGTTACAAGAAATGTAGGCACTTGCTACGCTCAACTGGCCAGTGATCGATTACCAAATGAATCTTATTGACAGATAATGTAGAAGAATCATGGAGAAATAGATTCATCTCAGGAAAGTTTCAGATTACGCCTCCCTGAAAGTTTCAGGAAGATGTAATCCATGGAATAATCCGACTAGGAGGAGAGGAGCTGTGATCCCAAGGACTCTGGAGCTGATGAGGAAAATCCACAGGGTGGATGTGCAGCAGTACGGAGGTCTGAAAGGTCCAAATCAGCTGGGAAGAGAGGAAGACACAAAGACACCACAGAACATTCCTCCATACGACAAAACCAGCCTTCGCTTTGTTGGGACTGCACCGCTTTGGCTAAAGCACCTCAAAGACCAACAGTGCATGATGTGCTTTAACTGTCCACGAACCAGAGCATCAGTCAATCCCAAAGGTTAAGAGTTTGCCATGGGTCTTAACGGGGCAGAAAATGTGATGTATTTTTCAGGCACATAGTATTATTTTATAGTGCAATCAAATAACTGTGTTACCTTCAGTTAATATAATAATGTTATGTGCATATATGTTCAATGTGACATAAAAAATGTAACTTCATAATTTAACATCTTGAAATTGGGCCTCTGTCTCTTTAAGAAGCAAATTTTCATTCGGAAACTCCGCCTTCAGGAAGTTGTTCCTCTGTTAATCCCTTAATGACATTTTACTCGCGTTGCAGTGAGAAGTAGCTCACTAAGAAGTAGTAGTTACTAATTACTGCTGACTAGTCTGAAGGAGTTGAGTGGGGTGAACGGGTGATGATCTGTGAGGCGGAAGTTTGAGAACTGTGCCTCAAAGGCGGCGTGAGGTTCACTCAGGCATTTTACACATTTAATCACATTATAAATTGACGTAAAGCTCAAAAAATTGATTTTACATATACTGCCCCTTTAAGAAAAAGTCAAACAATCGTTAAATTTTAAAATGTTGATGAGTCTGAATTGACGTTTTTGAGAAGTGCATCGGTGGATCTGATCAGGGTTGCAGTTGTTCCCACGATGGTCCAGCTCTTGTTTCTCAGCCGAATGAGGAATAATCCGCCTGCAGGTTCGCGTGATGAGTCATAAAGCAAACCTTCGCTACTTCAATATGCTTTATTAGAAAACCAAATAAAGCTCCGGTATGTGGGCGTTTTCACATGGAGAAGACAGCATGGCATTTTGTTTGAGATGAACAGATGGGACGTAAGGCGAAGTCAAACGTGTGCTTAGTGAAGACAGATGAGAGATGCAGAAGTGGGCTATTGTGCATTTGGGAGAGTAAAGAATGCTCCTCCATTTTGACTAATTCTCTCCCGACTTTGATGGCAGGACTGTTGCCAGATAGACGGGTTGGGGAAGTTGCCGCGAGCACATTTCTCCTGAGCCGTTGATTGGAATCTTAATGTGGAGTTTTGAGATCCGTGTGGATGTGAAAACAGAAATAATCTCCACCCTGCACATCATGTCAGCTCTACAGCGTCGGGTCATCTGACCTACAGCATACTGTCCTCAGTAGACATCTGGCACAAACAGAGATGAAAACACATAGGCCTACATCACTTTGGACCTACAGATGCAATTATTACAAATATGGAAGCTTTGATGGGCTTTTAATAAGCTGATTCTGCAGACAAACAAACAAACAATAACACTAACCGACTCTGGCAGCGACATTAACCCTCTTTATCTTCCAACATGAAAGTCTGTTATCTCTCTGGCTCTTTCTCAAACCAGATACAACACGCTGTCTGTAAACACGCAGCTACAATAAGGTGAGCACCGGTAAACAAGAGGACATTCCAGCGCTAGGCGGGTTTAGATTTTCCTCCCAAGTATTAATAATCTGTTTGCAGGAGATAAATTTAGGCCGTTTTCTTTACAGCGCAGGCATACTGGCAGGCATGTTTCACAGGAACAACGGAAACTTTATCTGTTATCGGCCGCTAATTGCAAGGAGAAGTTGTGCCGGAGCCACTTTGTAAAAACGTCAGGCACACATCCAGAGAAGGAAACGACGCGAGCCAGGAGGGCTGCGGCTCGTAGCAACAAAGGACTGTTACAATCTGATTCCTTATCAGGGGATGACAAAACTCAAACTAAAGGTTGTTTTTATTTTTTGTTTATTTGAAAGATTAATGGAAAAATAATTGTGACATGAATATTGCCTTGCTGAAAACGCCTGACGGGGTCGGAAGGTGTGTGAGCTCACACAAACATTTAAAAGGGCGACATCATGTACTTTTTTGAGCTTTAACTCATGTTATAATGTTATTCTCTCACCCAAAACAAACCTGATTCTTCCATGTTTGAGGAATCCTTTACTCTCCATGGCAACCACTGGGCAAACACTTGGGTGGACCTAGCCCCGCCTTCAGGGACGAAGCCCCTCCTCTGAGCTGCAGTTTCCAAGCTCCCGCCTCACAGAGCAGCACTGCGCCTCGACTCCTCCACTCAGCTCCTGCAGACTAGCCCGCAGAAATGGGCTAGTATGGTCCTCCAAATAAACAACTGAGGAGTTGGCTAATTTTTTCATCGACTTTGGACATCAGGAACAAAATAAGCTCTAGATCATTTTTATGTTTTTCTTTTTCTTCTGAAATCAAACAAAGCTGCAAGAAAAAAAAAAAAAAAAAACTCATCCTGAAATGAAAGTAGCTGTCTTTTTGTCTGCTTACTGATTTGTCTGCATGGTGCCATTATTTTTCTTATTGTTTTATCAGTGAGTAGGAAAACTCAAGTAAACATTGGTGATATATTTCATAAGTCCTTCTCCTTTTGTTCTTTGTACAGTGGAGTGATGAATATTTATGAAGGTCACAAATCTGAGCTGTGGCCACAGAGCGTGTAAGCATGAAATGCAGATATGCCAACTATAGAGAGGATCTGCACAGCAGTAAGGTCTGAATATTCAGAGAGCATCTGGAAGTGAGGTCACTGTACCGGCGGAGTGACAAGCAAATTACAGAGCAGGAAGTTGGTCTTCATTCACTTCGGCACCATCCTTCATAAAGCTTCTGTTCCGCTACTTAGGTGGGCATGTTTCATAGAGGTGGCAGCCGTCAGCTTAACTGATTTAAGCAAATAATATAGGGCGAGTTCAGGGTCAGTGGAGAATGTCAGATTAAAGAGAGGACACTACAATCACTGAGCTCACTCCGGACGGATCTTTTAAACTATGCACGTCGGTTAAACATTCCCAAATTTGGTCCCGTCGTAACTAAAACCCTTGTGTTTGCTTTTTATGGGAACCGGAAGGTCACATTTTTACACCTTAAAATCTGGAAGGTGTGGCCTGAATTCTGAAACGCTGAAACAAAATCCAGTGGAATAAATTTCCTTTAGTAGTGATCTAATTAATAAGCCGTTCATCCGTCTGTCATAGAATTGCAGTAAAGTTTTGGCTGAAAATTTGCAGTAAGGATTCTGGGGGGGAACAAAATGAGCGAACAGCTGAAGGACCCAAACACACTCCGGACTGATCCGTGTGGACGTCTGCCAGACACGTCCGTGGATACATTTCTGCAACTGCATACGCATACTTTGGTCGCACTGTTAGCGATTCGCATCCAACTGTTTGTTATACAATATGCAGCTTAGTGGAAAGTTTAAAGGGGCAGTCTTAAATAAAATGGACTTTTTTGAGCTTTCCATCATGCTACAATGTTATTTCCTCACCAAAAACAAACGTGGAGTGTTGCTTTGATTCTTTCAAGCATGTTTGAGAAATCCTTAAATCTCCATGGCAACCATTCATCTGTGCAAAACGCCTGGATAGACCCGCCTTCAAGGACGCAGCTCCTACCCCACTCAGATCCTTCAGACTAGCCAGTAGCAATCAGCGACATCTGGTGGAACCGCTCATCTGCTGAGCTCCTTATAGGAGCTACTGCTGAGTGCAACACTGGTAATACAAAGAAAAAAAAAAAGAGTTAACATGTTAGTTGTTGATATGACTTCCTGAAGGCGGAGTTTCAGAAAGAACAGCATTTTTTTAAAGAGACAGAGGCCCAATTTCAAGATGTTAAATTAGGAAGTAAAATTTATTTTAAGCCATATTTGATATTTGTAGCGATATTATACTGAAGGAGAAGAGTGCATTAGAATGGCCTAGTTAAAGACCAAGTCTAAATTTCATAATGACTGAAACTCTTGTTCACACTTTCTCTCTGTAAAATCTGACTGAGCTCGTCTGTAGACCTGCTACGGTCAGACAAGACGTTGAAAAATGCTTCTACAAAATCTGGACATGTTGGGGGATGGAACATAAAACTTGCTCTGCTGTTCAGATTTTCATTTACAAAACAAAATAATACTCCGGATTTTCCCACCTTTCTACGTTTTGCTGATGTGTCGCATGAAATCCCAATAAGACACTTTCAGTCTGTGTGTTTGTAATGGGATAAAGTGCAGCAGTTCAAGGTTATGAATATTTTTGTAAGGCTCCTGTACATTGAACCATGAAAGCAACAAAAAAACCCCAAAAAAACTCGTATTTCTCCCTCTTTTTCTTAATCTGACGTCACAAATCGCTGCTGAACAGTGAGCCGAGACAATTCTGCTCCAAAATGACAGTAAGTGGTTTTGGTGTTTATAGCAAATGTCAGCGTAATGACTATTTTCTGACATTTTGAGAGTTCCACATTTCTATAACTCACTGCTTTGTTGTGCTAATACACTTTTCCAACAATATGCTATGTTTTCTTCCACTTCTTTTTATCGCTAAGAGAAAACGGCGGGCCCATTTTAAAGATGAGCGTCATTGTGCTGCGCTCAGTCTCACCAAAACGTTTAAGACAAAAGAAGAAAAGTCTGGCACATCAGAAAGCAGAATGGCCTGCGCCAGCTGACAACTTTCTTCAAAAAATAAAGAAAGAAAAGAAAGAAAAAAAAAAGCCAGCCTGGAAACAATTGGTCATTTCATCCAGGTTGTCATCCAGAATGTATTCAACAGAGTTCATGAACAGTAATTGGTTTTTATCTCTGTTTACCCGGCAATCTCATCACAATAGCTGGAGAAGTTGACGTGAATTTTAATATGCCTCTGATGAGCTTCAGCAGACAGACGCCTGTGGACGTTCTGATCTGTCTCAGGTCTTATTTACAGCCAGGAAATGGCTCACATCAATGGGGTCTTATTGAACAGTCAGATAAATAATGCTGAGTGAAGTTAATTGTTTACCTCTGTTCAAGCTGAGGTAAACAGGGTTTACCTCATCCACTCATTATGCTTTATGAGAGGAAGCTTTTCATACAGAAGTCTGGCGAAACAAGAAGGAATAGAAACGTGGCAGCAGAAGATGAGTGGATGACCTTTTCTCTATCTTTTCATCAGCCGTGCATGCAGACAGTACAGACACATGCCAGTAATCTACTGAGTCCTGAAAGGGACATGGAGGAAAAACAAAAAAGGGTCCCGTCCTGCGAAACGCTTACAAAAATCCACAGATGTCTTTTGTTGAAAGGATTGTGTTTGTGGAGTTTCTGCAACTCGCTGCGCTGGCGATTCGTCAATTTGCATTTCTCTGTCGATGTGATAGGAGTATGTCTGCAGTAGACCTGTCTAAAGGAACTCACCTGATTGGACAACAACAAAAACAAAGTGCTTCTCAAAGATCACACCTGATTGGACAAAATTAACATCTGTTATTTGACCTTTTCTTATTCTAAAATGTCGCTGGCTTATTTCTCTTCCATCTGACTTTCATTTATTCATTTAGTTTCATGAGCTGGCTGGTGTCACAAAGGGCATCACAGACTTAAAAAGAATTTACATATAATAACGGTAGGCAGATTGTGTTAGCCAGTTTGCAACATCAACATAAAATCTCTCTTCAATGCAGAGCCTCTGCTTATCTACCAAAATAAAAGCATAAACATAAATCACTGTTATAATAATTAACTGTAGAGGTTTATTTTCAGAGATGTGTATAACAGGGAGGCCTGAATGTTGAAACGTTGTCATTGCAATAAAGAGAAAAATCAGTTTTGGTCACTGAAATAATGTCAAACTGCCATAAGTTCTTAAAGACAAATCAAAAATGATCATTCAAACAATAATATTACTTAGACTGGTCCAGAGGTATACAGTCGGTATTATGAATTCAACCTGAAACTTCCCAACCAGAGTTTGTGTTGAGTGTTTCCCTATGTATGAGGCTCCATTAGTGCCAAAAAAAATACGTCCATGTGTGTATGTAGCACATGTGCCCTCTACATATACAGCTTACATCTGCACATCGACATGTCGCATTACATAACCATGCTTTATACATACCTTACATAGACACCCGGTCATATTTTTGGCACTAATGGAACCCATACCCATGTGATCTGATCGTTCTTCAGCTGTTTCATGGCAGTGATGATGAATCCTAAGAGAATTAGAGCTTTTTGGAGACAAACTGGTTCTGTTAAAATCCTTATCAAATTCCCAGAAATTTTTACGCCAGGCCATTCCTTCCAGCCTGTCGTTGTGAACATTAGAGGATGCAGCACAAATATTTGCGCTTTGTGCTGGCGTTAATGTTTTACACCATCATGCAGCTAATTAAGTTTGATCTATGGAGCCTGTGTCAGCTTTTCAATGAGCATTAAAATGGCTAATCATGATCACAGACTATTAGTATTTCCATTTAGCCTAATATGACTCATCTTGTTGTCCAATTTATGTTAATGCACCAGGGATTCGATCATTATATTTCTGGGGTGTCTGCTTATATGTTCCAAACAAATTATTATTATTATTATTATTTATTTATTGCTTTTACAAAGTTAAATAGGTTTTCTCCATGTCCTCTTGTGTTTGTGGTCAGTTCCAGACTTTAAAAAAAAAAATTTAATTAAATTAAAACAGCAGGAATAAGTTTGATTCAGAGGGAAATTAGCTTAAGCAAATTTCCATTTTAGCTAAAGGATTGACCGTCTGTTTGCGTATCATGATTGATTTTCCAAAGTTATGAAGAAGAATGATCGGCCCTGTGAATATGCGCCCTTGAAAGGAAGTCGATGTCATCACCTAACACAATCATTTCAGTCCCTGTTTAAAATGTTGGCCTGTCGTCATAAAAACTCAAACAGAAAACTGTCTCCGCTCAGGGAACTCTTCCTAAAGTGGGCCTGTCACAGCAGCAGCTGGTCCTTCTTCTACCTTTGTTCCTCTGAGAGCGTTCTGACTCACCGGATCCCACTGAGGGATGAGCAGCGGCTCCATTTTCAGTTTCCATTGCCTTCGTCGGCCCATAGCATTCTTCCAGATTATTGGTCCTGCACTGCAGACAGCCACTGCAGTGAAGTCATGCGCAAAAGGGGATTCATTTGTGTTTATGAGGAACAAAGAGATGGAGACAAAGATGACACTCACCAGGAAACCACACCAAATGTGACGGTTTCTCCAACCCCTCCTCTCCAAAATGACAAAGGTGTTTTTGGGAAGGAGCCAAAAATGTTGAATTTGGTTGAAGAAAATATCCCAGAAGACAAAATAAGTGAGCATTTTGAAACTGGAGAAGTTCAAGTGAGCGGGACAGAAAATAGTATGTGTCCTGAGTGTTCAGCTACTTAAACATTCCCGACCAGAGAGACAAAAATTTATGGGATAAAAGGGCAAATAGATTTTTGCAGGTTTCTCTCTGGCATCCTGCCACAGTCTAAAATCAGGACCGTCAGGTTAATTAGTTTCTAAAATCTCCTTCAGTGTGAATAAAAAATACATTTCAGAAATAAAACATCAGTGGAGTGTTTCACTTTTATAAAGAATCTGTTTGTTTTTGTTGTTTTTTTTTTTACATATTTGTTAAACGATCACCATGTCCTGACAGCAGATAATTTGTGAAAGAAAATGGAGCTCCTCCCCCTCCTGCCTGTGGAAGCCATCTGCAGAGACACACCACCGGTCAGAAACGACCAACTAGAGCCAGGAGGAGGGTCTTAGCGCTGTCAATCATCCTCGTCTATGCGCAAGGATAGCATTAGCAACAACATTTTGATGGGCAAGAGGGAGATCTACAGATGAGCCAACAAATATATCAACATATGGTTGCCACGGTTATAGATGTGGGTTTCTGTGTTGCCATTCGGTTTTGTCCAGCTACAGGGAGAAATGTAAGGCAGCTGTTCAGATCCCAAGAAAAAACATCTGAACTTTGTCTGCTTTACTAAATGCAGTACTAAGAGAAATGACTGAGTAAAATCTACAGTTTCTTTTTAAATTTTACACATTCAGGACAAGAGCTACTGACAAAACATTGAGCTTTAAAACCATTATAAGTTAAATAGGTGTAGGACTTACAAGATTTCCTTTTGCTATTTTAATGTTCAGTATAGCACAGTAGTAGTGGGCGAGAGCTTTAGTTACCTTTTCCAACTTAAACCATCCACATTGGGTCTACAGGGTACTTTCCATGAATGGGGTCAGCGATCTTGAGAACACTGGCAGAGCAAACTGCGCTGAAACACGTGGGAATATCAAAAGCCCAAATCTGCCTTGAAACTGTTCATTTTTGTTAACTAAACCAAACCACAGCATGTGCACCAATTAAACCCACACAGTATTATGGATTGGAAAAGTACAACATCCAGTAACTGGACCTACAAATCTGGGGTTTCTGAACAATAACCATTAGTCAGTGGTTAGCGGTAAAGTCGCTTCATCTATCCAACACTCTTAGCATTTGATTAAATATAATTAACCTCCAATGCTTCCCAGCTGATTTTCCACTCCAAAATCAGAACCTTTATTTAATCCTTCGCACAACAAACACCAACTCTCATCATGCTCACCTTAACACATTATTCTATAATGAGCCAAAGGCAACAGAAAAAGAGAAAGTGGAGCAGAGCGAGACGTGCAGCTTGAGTCTCATAAAAAGCAGCAGAAATGAGAACGTCTGAAGCTGTAAGGATCATAAACTGCTTAAATGAAGCAGTTCATTATGGACTTTTCCATTATGTATGTAAAGGCATGCGTAATAGTGAGGTTCAATCAAAGGAGGTTTTTCTCTTTAATGAACAGGGGACACTGAGCAGCAGAAAACTATTGGATTTTTCATGCAGTCATGATGACTCCTTCACTGGAGATAGAAATCTCTTCCGTCTCAAAGATGAGCTCTCATTTTCCACCAAAAATCCTCTTTTAGCTTCTTGGGAGGTCATCTCATCTGGGTGGGGAAAGATTGATCTAACTCAAACTTTTCAGAGCTTTCCCAATCTAATTAGCAGTGGTGTTTGGTTTTCCAATTAAAAACAGCAAGGAGGAGAATAAACCACCTTAAATAAACTTAAAGTGCTACAGAACATTGCTTTGCGTCGTTACCGTACGTTCACACAGAACTAGTTATCAATTCAACA
>CAEGAD010053916.1:0-14081 GCA_903067055.1 Poeciliopsis paucimaculata
CAGTGAATAATCCCAGATGAAAGCTGTGTTTCAGTGAATAATCCCAGAAGAAAGCTGTTTCAGTGAATAATCCCAGATGAAAGCTGTGTTTCAGTGAATAATCCCAGACGAAAGCTGTGTTTCAGTGAATAATCCCAGAAGAAAGCTGTGTTTCAGTGAATAATCCCAGATGAAAGCTGTGTTTCAGTGAATAATCCCAGAAGAAAGCTGTGTTTCAGTGAATAATCCCAGAAGAAAGCTGTTTCAGTGAATAATCCCAGAAGAAAGCTGTTTCAGTGAATAATCCCAGATGAAAGCTGTGTTTGCTGTTGCAGAGCCTCTCGGCGGTGTGAGGAACCTACAGGTGCTCAACCCCTCCATGACGACGCTCAACGTGCGCTGGGAGCCGGCGGAGGGCCGGGTCAACGAGTACAAAGTGATTTACGCTCCGGCAGCTGGAGGAGCGGAGAGCATGGTAGGACTGGTAGGAACCTGCTTCCCTCAGCGCTTCATTGTGTAACTGGCCTAGTTAAAGTTCTGTCGCTGGGTCGGGCTGAGCTTTAGTGTTCAATGTGTTGAAAGAAACTGCGGGGAGAAGCGGGGAAATGCTGAGTCAGCGGTTGCTATGGAAACGCCCTAGTTTCCTGTGGAGCAGAGAAACTTTCGCTACACTGACTCTTGAGCTGCTCTGTTATCAGTTGTAATATGCTAACAGCAGAGCTAACTTTTCATTTAGCGATATCCGCTGCAGCTAAATGACAATATAAGCAGCAGTTGTTCATAATGTGAGACAGCAGATTATATTCTGAGAAAGCTGCAGGTCACGTCGGTCTGATGCTGAGGCTGATTAGTGCGGCTTGTTGCTGCAAACAGGAAACGGTGTCGGCGGGAACCACGGCTACCATCCTGCGCGGCCTGCAGCCCGACACGCTGTACTCCGTCACGCTGGTTCCGGTTTACGCTCAGGGAGACGGAAAGAGGATGTCTGAAAATGGGAAAACCAGTAAGTCCCAAACCCGGCATGACTTGGAGAAAAACTCCGTCGGCTCAGCGGCCGTCTGTCTGCTTCAGGAGCGTTAGGTGGCGTGAAGAACCTGATGGTGAGCGACCCCACCATGACCTCCCTGAACGTCCGCTGGGACCCCGCCGATGGCGCCGTGCGCCTCTACAAGGTCTTCTACGTTCCCGCCGCCGGCGGCCGAGAGGAAATGGTGAGTACCGGTGACCGAGTACGCTCCGACTGACCGGGCGCCGTTCTGACGCTGTCCGTCCGTTACAGGAACAAGTTCCCACAGGAACCACGGCCATCGTCCTGAGGAACCTGCAGCCCGACACACAGTACACCGTGTCCGTGGTGCCGGTGTACCCGGCGCGCGAAGGCCGGCGGCAGTCCGAGGACGGAAAGACATGTACGCTGCCGCAGAACGTTTGGGCTCGCCTTCGCTCACACTCGACCTCTGACCCAACATGTCGGCATGTTTCTGCCCACAGTGCCTCTGAGCGGCGTCAGCGGCATGAGGGTCAGCAACCCCACCATCACCACGCTCACAGTCAACTGGGACGCCGCCGACGGCAACGTCCAGGGCTACAAGGTCATCTACGTCCCGACGAACGGCGGCCTGGAAATTGTGGTGAGGTCATCAAACTACCGACCCGAAAACTACTGAAAACTAGCAGATCAGAACCTGCAGGGAAACATCCAGCGAGAACAGAAACATTAAAACAGTAGAAATACTTGAGAGCAAAACGACTCAAGTAAAAGTAAAAATGCTCCCAACAGAACGTCTTTACAAACTGTAACTGAGTAAAAGTAACTAGTTACTAACCGAGTCCAGTCGGGGTGACCAGACACAGAACGATAAAATAAACTTCAGCTCATCATGTCTCTGTAGCTTGAAGCTTCGGAAGGTCAAAGGTCATTTCCTCGCTGAAGATTATATGATAAAAAGTTTTTCTTTCTCTCGTTGAGTTCAGAAACTTCTGTACAAAATATTTATTTCATTAAGAGTTTTATTTTTATTAAAGTTCAGGCTTAACATTGAATTAAAACTCAACGTTTCCCAGAAAATATTCAAAGTAATTTAATAAAGAAATAGCAGAGCAGAAGTTCTCAGTAACTGCAATGATTACATTTTCCTTCCACCCAACTTTTCATCAACATGCTTGGATGTTCAGAGCTTTCTTTGGGCTTTGATTAGTGAAATGTTTTCTTTAAGTCACATTTCTGCCTGAGGAATCGCCTCTGTTCTAGCTGCTGGCTTTGCTCCCATCGCAGTAACTTGGGGAGTTTCTGGGGATGAAAAATAATCCTGCTGATCGTTTTTCAGCCTGACATGTTGAGCCTCCTGCTGCAGGGCGGCTAGCGGCTGTCGGGGTTTCGTACCGTCGACTCTGGAGAGCCGATCAAAGCCTCGGCAGGGATTTATGGAGCGCTGTCTCTGACGGGATAATCTCTGCACTCCAGCGCCAGACAGCAGCGCCGGCCGTTGCCAGGAAACTACGACCTCGGCTGGTCCGGACGGATTCTTCAGTTTGTGGATTTACTGTTTTTAAATCCTGGCGATCCGACGGAAAAACTCTTGACTCCTCAGACGCTGCAGAGATCCAAATCCTTCTGCCGTTACAATACATTCAAGCCAAAAGTCTCCATCAGCTTCCTCTGCAGGACCCGCTGCTGGTTCTACAGAACTCTGACCGTTCTGGCCTCACTTCCTGTCCTGACCTCACTTCCTGTGTCTCCGGCAGGAACAAGTGTCTGAGAGCACCACCTCCACCGTCCTGCAGAAGCTGCTGCCCGACACCAGCTACACCGTCACCGTGGTGCCAGTGTACGCCGAGGGAGACGGGCCCAGCCTGACCGACACCGGCAAGACCAGTGAGTACTGGCCGGCCTAGGGGGGCGGAGCCTGCAGCCGGGGGCGGAGCCTGCCTGCAGCCAGGAGGGGGAGGGGCCTGCAGCAGGGGAGGGCAATGTTCTGGGATGTGATTGGTCGGTTGGCTCCAGCAGCCCAATGACTCAATAAATTGGTTGGAAGTTGAAGTGTGAAAAATTAAAGGGCCGTTATCATCTAAAATGAATTATAACCCTAACTTCTGTCATGTTTTTATGTTTTTACCTGCAGTGTTGCTCTGATTCTTTAATGTTTGAGAAATCCTTTAATCTCCATGGCAACCGCTCAGGTGTTAAAACATCTGGGTGGACCTAGCCCCGCCTTCCAGGCCTAGATCCTCCCCCTTTCAGCTCCTTTAGACTAGCCAGCAGCAATTAGCAAACAGCTGCTGAGCTCATTATAGGAGCTGCTGCTCACAGCAACACTGGTAAAAACGTTAAAGGGTTAATAGAGTAGCCATGTTGGGATGACATCCAGGAGGTGGAGCTTCAGGAAGAACTGGAGCTTCTTAAAGAGACACAGACCCAATTTCAAGGCGTTAAATTTGGAGTGAACATAGTTTCTGCATTTGTTGCATAAAATGTCTGTTTGTGCCTGGAAAACATGTAACACTGGCCCTTTAAATGAAGTTGCTTATGGACAGTGAAGAGTGCCAAATTACAATAAATACATAACTTAGGAAATGTCATTGATTTACTAAAACTGGAGATAAATAGAAAAATAATTGTTTGAATATAGCTATAACTGTATAATTGTTACATATGGATAGATCTCATGCTCCTACCTGTCATGGAGCCGTTAACAGACGGGGTGGGCCAACGGATCAGGATGTCAGTATGAAGAACCGTGATTCCCGCCAAAGAATATCACTGAGTGGGCGGGATCAGAGGAAACCCTGACGTCTGATTGGCTGCTTCAACAGCAACACGACTCCTTCCTGTTTGCTTCACTCTGGTGTCACAATAGCTGCAATAATAAATTACATATAAATATATATTTCCAGTTTTTAAAATGAAATCAATACCTTTAACTGAAGCATATACAATTAGTTCTATATTTCATAAATTATTTCTATATTTATTTCCAGTTTTAACCGACTGTTTCATATTGAAGTGTTCTAGTGCTGCTGTTAAAGTAGAAACCTGATATTAACACAGATACTGAAGATACAGGCTCAGATCTAATCCGTAGGATTTGAAGGGATAAAGTGGATCCGGGGGGACGGTGTGTGATGTTTGTGGCTGTGCGCTCAGGGCCGCTGGGATCCGTCAGGAACCTGCAGGTGACCGACCCCACCACCAGCACCCTGAACGTCCGCTGGGAGCCGCCCGAGGGAAACGTCCGTGAATACATCGTGATCTGGGAGCCGACGGCCGGCGGAGAGCAGGAAGTGGTGAGATCCGCTCCGAAGACCCAGATGCTCATTGACTGACATGTTGGACAAAATAACTTGAAACTGGTTTTAAGATTTAAATGAAAATATAGTGGCTTTCCTTTTCCTCTGCTGCTCAGTTTTAACCTGAAGTCAGTTTTCAAACCTCAGCAGTTTGATTGTTGAGGTTTTCCTTCTACCTGAATGAATGTCTGTGGTCCTGAACAGCTTCCTGGAGGAATCCCACCTTTAATTAACATCACTCAGTTCCACCATCAGCCTCTAACCTGCATGAAGATTCCCTTTTGTTTGGGATCCCTCACATTTCTAAAGTCCAGACTCAAAATCACGTTTCCACTCAAATTTTGGACAAGTTTAAATTATAAACACAAAATTTCAGTCTGAATTTCCTGCAGAGATTTCTGCCAATGTCTGGTTTGAAATGCACAGAGAGGAGGAGAGGAATACGGGAACCTGATCTTTCCAGACTCTTATTTTCCATATTTCTCCTGGAGAAAGCTGAGATTCCAAACTGAGGTTCATCCAGTGGATCTAGCAGAGTCAGGCCTCAGGTGACCCCTCTTCCTGTCAAACCAGGACCAGGTCCCTGGAACCGTGTCCAGCACCGTCCTGAAGCAGCTGCAGCCGGACACGGAGTACTCGGTCACCGTCGTCCCCGTCTACCCGGAGATGGAGGGAAAGTCCATGTCTGAGAAGGGGAAGACAAGTGAGACGCCTTCCTCTCCAGGATGAACGCCGGCTGGATTTACAGTTAAACCCAAATGAGCGCTGATAAAAACCTGCGTGTTCCTGCAGATCCGCTGGGCGGAGTGAAGAACCTGAAGGTGGTGGATCCCTCCGTCAGCACGCTGACCGTCCGCTGGGACCCGGCCGTGGGAAACGTCCGAACGTACAAGGTCTTCTACGCCGCCCAGCCAGGAGGACAACAGGAAGTGGTGAGAGCTGTTTCTTCTTCCAGCTGACCTGAGGAGAAGCAAACATTCATCCTCAGGTCCAGCAGAAACTGATCAGGTCTTATGGATCGGTGTCCAACAGGAGGAGGTTTCTGGCGGCACCACCACCACCATCCTGAGGAACCTGGAGGCCGACACGCTCTACAGCGTGGCCGTGGTTCCCGTCTACCCTGACGTGGAGGGGATCCGCCAGGAGGACCAGGGCAGGACGAGTAGGTCCACCAGAAACGCTTTGTGTCTGACCGGTCCAAACGGGTCCGACCCGATTACAGCCGTTTCTCTGCGTGGCGAACCAGCCAGGAGCCTGTAGGGGTCAGGGTTCGTTTTAAGCTGTCCAGGAAATGCTGCAGCTTAAGAAAATCAACAGGAGCTTCACTTCCTGTTAAGTATACTTAAAAGTATGATCCTTAGTTTATTATATCACAGATACTCTTTTCTACACTGCCAGTACTTGTGTACTTTTGCTCCATATTTTAATTGATTAATGTATACTTTAGGTACACTTTTACAAATTACTAAAACTGAAATATACTGCTTTTTACTATTTTAATAGTTTACTTGTACTACACATATACTTAGCATATTACCCGTAGCATACTACATACATACAGAAATATTTTGACCCTTTTCACGTGACGTCAAATGATGGACTTCGAATCAACCAGTGGCTCCTGAAAAGCCTCTGAGACCTAATATCACTTCCGTTTAGTTGATATCTAGTCATTAAAAATGTTCACAGGGTGCTGCGCGGTCGGCTGCAGAGAAAGACAAGGATAAAAACCAAACCTGTCATTTTGTAACTTTTAACAAGCAAAGACGGCGGCGATGGACAGCAGCTGTCAGTCATAATGACAGTCAGTCGTTATAACCGACTGTCATTATGACTGGCAGCTCTCGGTTTAAAAGCGTATTTACTTTTACAAGGTAAGAAGATTAATGGCTATATACTTTATAAGTAAGCATGATTAGAAAGATATCAAATATGGCATGATGGAAAATGAACCATCTAGCCATTGGTAACCATGGAGACAACGCCACACCACCAGGTCCATCATGGCGCCTCGAGTCATTCAGTGATGTAGTTGAACAGAGTCAATATTTCTCTGTTTAGCTAGTAGCTACCTAGTTTAGCTCTATCTAGTCCTAGCTGCTGCAGAAACGACCGTCTGAACAGTTTGAAAGGTTAAAATATGCAGCAGCTCCTGAAATCACCATGCGTCCAGCAGGATGGGATAAGGCTGCTGCAGTCTGGCTGCTCGGATGTTCCCAGGAATCTACACAGATTTATCCCAACAGCAGAGCTTGAGTCACTTCAGAAGTTTGGCTGCGTTGCACTGTGAAACCTGAGAGGAGCTCTGTGTCGCTCCTTTCAGAGCCTCTGGGCGGAGTGAGGAACCTGCAGGTGACCGACCCGACCACCAGCTCCCTGAGAGTCCGCTGGGAGCCGGCCGAGGGCGACGTGCGTCAGTACCGGGTCCTGTATGCGCCGGCGGCCGGCGGCACCGAGAGCGCGGTGAGTGGGAGTTTAACTCCGGTTCCACCTGGACCGGTCCAGAACCTCAACAGAGCTTATCTGAACACAGCGCTGAGGTTGTGTTTGTGCTGCAGACGCAGGTTTCCGGGCTCACCACCAACACGGTTCTGACGGAGCTCAGCCCGGACACCGAGTACAGAGTGACTGTCATCCCCATCTACGACGACGTGGAGGGAAAGCGCATGTCTGAGAACGGGAAAACCAGTGAGTTCCTCCCAAACCGGGCCGGGCCGCGGTTCTCCAGACCGCCGGGGGTTCTGACCGCTCTCTGTGGTCTGTTCGCAGAGGTTCTGGGCGGGGTGAAGAACCTGCAAGTCACCGACCCGACCACCAGCTCCTTGAGGGTCCGCTGGGAGGCGGCCGAGGGCAACGTCCGCCAGTACCGCATCTTCTACGTCCCAGCAGCCGGCGGCGCTGAGGACATGGTGGGCGGGCCGGGCCAGGCCGAGCCGGACCGGTTCTGGATTAAACTCAATATTTCTCTGGATTCTGAGGAAAGCTTTCAAACTTTAAAGGGCCGGTATCGTGTAAAACCAACGTTTTTCATCTTTTTTTTTAAAACTGTTTTCCCAGGAGAACTTAGCTCCTTCAGACTAGCCAGGAACAATTAGCAAACATCTGCTGAGCTCATTATAGGAGCTGCTGCTCAGAGCAGCACTGGTAGAAATGTTAATACAGGAGCCATGACTTCCTGGAGGTGGAGCTTCTTAAAGAGACAGAGTTAAATCAGGAAGTAAAAGTTCCCGTTGAGTCATATCATGAAGATACCATAGTTCTTGAAAACACGCAGCACCGGCTCTTTAAGAGGAAAGCTTCCTGGCTTAGTTCTGGGTCGGGCAGAACCCCTCAGAACCGACCCGCCTCTCTGTCTCTGTGGGAAACAGGAGCAGGTTTCGGGCGGAACCACGGACACGGTGCTGAAGAACCTGCTGTCGGACACGCCCTATACCGTTACCGTGGTTCCCGTTTACCCCGAGGGCGAAGGCCTGCGCCAGGCCGACAGAGGAAAGACCCGTAAGTACCGACCCGGTTCGACAGAACCCACCGTTCACCTCTCTGGTCTGTTAGCTGTTTTTTCCCCTGCTTCTGTTTTCGGGTCAGGACCGGACCGGACCCGGTCAGTCGAGGTTGATGTTCTGGCCTTAGTGTTTTCCTCCTTGTGCAACATTAATGGATCCAGAAGCGCCAGAACTAAACTAGCTTGTATGCGGACAATAAAAATAAATCCTTTTTCTGCTGAATTCTTGGCTGAATATTTCTAGTTTTTAATCTTCAGATTGGAGAAAAAGTTTCAGGATCATGATCGTTCATGGAGCTTCTTTAAAAATATGGACACTAACATGAGCATTAGCTGCGACATGTTAGCATTCAGATGCTAACATATAGCATGTTAGCATGTTAGCTTCACTGATATGCTAACTCCTTTAGCACAACCTAAACATAACAACAGCGTTTTCCAGCATCCAATCAGATTGTTTGTAGCAGCAGGGTTCAGAGACCAAACCACCTCTGACCCCCGGAGGAACCCGGATCGGGCTGCTCTCGGTGTGTTTCTGCCTGACCTTGTGTTGACCTCTGACCCCTGCAGTTCCGCGGACGCCGCCCAGGAACATCCAGGTGTACAACCCGACGCCCAACAGCCTGAACGTCCGCTGGGAGGCGGCGTCGGGCCGGGTGCAGCAGTACCGCGTGGCCTACGTCCCGCTGAGCGGCGCCCGGGCCGCCGAGTCGGTGAGTCAGACACTGCCGCAGAACCGGGTCAGAACCGGGTCGCAAACGGGCCGATGTGATAATGGATCCGGTCTGGTCCAATCAGCTTCGTTTTGTTTTATTTAGTAAATTATTTTGTGTGAATCTGAAGAAGTTTAAAACGTCAAGCTGAGGGTTAAATGTTTGGATTTGTTCTCTGCACAGATAAAAAATGTTTTTACCGATCCGGTTCCGGCTGGTTCTGATCCAAACGGAACCAGTCAGGTCAGGAAACGAGTCAGAACTTTTTAACTTCCTGGAAGTTCAGGATTTATTTAGGCCCATCTGCAAGAGCGTTTCTGTCTGTAACCCGGTGCTGATCCGGTCCGGGTCTCCCAGCTGGCCGTCCTGCTGGGATTCACCCCCAGCCCAGTAAACCAGTCAGAGCTTGAGACCCTGGCCCCGGACCCGGCCCCGAACCCGGACCCGATTTGGCCCAGCAGTCCTTCAGGCAGCTCTTTGTTGTTCTCTTGTTCATGTAAATGTTTTGAGTATCAGCGTTTGAACGATGTTTTATTTTATTGTAATTTTATCATTATTGTAATAAACTTACAATAATTCCCATTCTCATCTCACATTTTAAATTTTTATACATTTTATTTGTATTTTGTATTCATTATTTGCAATTTATTTATTTAATATTAATATTTTTTGTTTATTATTAGTATGAGTATTAGTATTAGCTCTGGTTTTGGGCCCATAAACGGCGTTCTGGGCCGAGCCTGGAGAACCTGGCGACCAGCTGCGCGGTTAGCGTTAGCTCTGATGAGCTTCCTGTCTCAGCATTTTCCAAGCCGGTCCGAAGCAAATGTTTCTGGAATCTTGAGCCGACGTCGGTTCTGGAAAAGCGAGCAGAACTGGACCTCATTTCCTGTTTTTGCTTTTTCTGGTCCTGGAAGGTTCTGGTTCCTGGAAGCATCACCAACGCCTACCTGGACAACCTGATCCCGGACACGCCCTACACCATCACCGTCTCGGCGCTGTACGCCGACGGCGAGGGGGCGCAGGTCAAGGCCGACGGCAAAACACGTAAGAACCCGACCCAAGGCCGAGCCGGCTCGGTTCTGGTTCTCTGCAACCAAGAACCGGGTGGGGAAAACCCCACTTTAAAACGAAACAGGATTCCTGTAAAAAATTAGATTGTCATTTTTAGCTAAATAATTAATTTCTTCCTTTATATAATGATTAATCAGAATAAAACAATAAACAGTAGCAGAGTAAAAATGAAGAAATGCATTTTATTTGAATCTTTGCCTCACCATGACAACCATTATCACAGCATAAAACCGTCACAAACTGACCCTGAAACAATAGTGACAAAATTCAGATCCTACAAATTAGACTGGCGTAGATCAGTTTTTAGCCCAATTTTAGTTTTATAACACAGGAGTTAATATTTTGTTCATAAAATATGTGACAAGATTATTTACTTTTGTTATTGTTTTTCATTTATTTTTATCAGTCTTTATTATTTTACTTTTAATGGCCATTTTTTTGTTTACATTAGTAATTTATATATTTTAATGTTTATTTAAAATTGTTTCATTCGTATTTTTATTAATTTGTTTTTTAAAGATTTAATTAAAATGTTAATTATAAAATTGCTTAATGGTCATTTTCAAACTTAAAAAGTTCCTGATAGCTTTTCTTTTTGTTTTTACGTTGACGTCTGGTCGTCGATGTGATTCGGTGATTTTCAGTTTCCAAACCTGATACAGAATAAAAACCAGAGAATCGCCAGCAGACAGAAACTAAAGGGAGCCGGACAGGTTTAAAAGCCAGTCCCAGGTGGAGTCGGTGTGTTTTCCAACTGTGTGTGTGTTCCAGTGCCCCGAGCCGGCCCTAGGAATATGCGCGTGTATGACGCCACCACCAGCAGCCTGACGATCGGCTGGGACCACGCCGAGGGCCCGGTCCGCCAGTACAGGATCGCCTACGCTCCCATGACCGGAGACCCCATCACAGAGTTTGTGAGTTCAGCTTTCCGCCTTGGACTGGAAACAAGAATCGATAAAAACCTGAAAGGTAGACCAGCGGTTCTGGTTCTGTTAGCAGAACCTGGGCCGGGATCCAGACAGAGACGTCTCAGCTGAAGTCATTCTAGTTCTCGGCACAAACTGCTTGGTTAAAACCCATTTGCTGAAAACAAATGGTCTGTTTTTACGCTCTGGTTTTTGTTTTGGGTAAACGTTGCTGACGTTGCGGCTAAGCTATGCGATGAGGTCACTTCCCAGGACTCCCTGGCCTCTTCCAGACTATGAATCACCGTTAGCGTGGCTAATTACAGCCTCTGCTGGACCAACGCTGTCACCAGGAGCATGACGTTATTATTAGCTCTGGGAACTGCCGATGAGTCGCTGCAGACCGAGCAGAACCTCTGCGGTCCAGAACCATTAGCTTCACCAGAACCGCCAACTGTTCTGCAGTGACTCAGCTTTTGGTCCCATGGGAATTTAAGCTGTAAAATCCCAGTTTTCCTCATTAAAACAGTTTTTAATTTAATTATGTTGTTGTTGCTGGAGATCCACATGCTACTGTTGGACAACATGCTGCTAACAGCACTTAAGTGACATTAGCCTTTTAGCTAATTTTAGCTTACACGTTAGTGTTTGCGTACTGAACGGAGTACGCTGATGTTAGTCGACATGTTACTTATAACCTACTATAACCTACTGATCATAGCAGTTAACTTTCCATTAGCATTGCAACTAAGTTGGATTTAGAAGCTAAACTTAACAAATTGAATGAAATACCTCAATGCTCGTTAACATGCTATCAATACTCTACATAATATTGAAATAATTTTAGCTAACCTACGCACTTTAGCTAAACTTAGCTACCGCACTTGATTACATGTTAGATGGCGTCCATAACTGGAGGTCAACATGCTACTGATAGCCCTCATGCTAATGAAAGTATTTAAGCTAAAATTAGCATTTTAGTTCACTTACATTCAGGGTCTTCCTAATAAAACTGAATAAAAAGCAGATGAAGTCCAAAAACTTCAGAACTTCAGTGGAAATGCTGATCCAAATCTCCGGAACCTGGAGAACCAAACATTTTAAGTAGAACATCTTAAACCCTGCTCTGTGAAACTGTGACGCCTTTCTGTCTGCTGATGTCCCAGACGATGGCTCCAGGGAACCGGAACAACGCCATGCTGCCCAATCTGCTGCCAGACACGCCCTACAACATCACCGTGGAGGCCATCTATGCCGAGGGGCCCGGAGGGTCCCTGAACGGGAACGGACGGACAAGTGAGGAAGCCCAGCCTGGCTCAAAACAGTTAGCTTAACAAGAAGTGTTAGCTTAGCAAGCAGCTCAAGCCGAATCAAAACCATTAGCTTAGCAAGTAGCTAATAGCGTATCCACGCCATTAGCTTAGCTCCTCCAGATCCACTGGAACTGACGGCTCCTCTCCCGTCTCTCCAGTCGGCATGCTGAGTCCCAGAAACCTGCGGGTCTCCGATGAGTGGTACACCAGGTTCCGGGTGTCCTGGGAGCCCGTCTCTGCTCCGGTTCAGGGATACCGGCTCATCTACTCGCCTCAAGGTGAGCGCTGTTCCATCTGTCTCACCTGGATCCTCTGTGGTTCCTTTAGTTCCTCTCTGGTTCCTGTGGTTCCTATTGGATCTTGCAGCCTCTGTTGTGGTTCCAGGTAAGAACCAGCCTGTGGACTTCTTTGTGGGCGACGTCACCTCGTTCACTCTGACCAACCTGGAGCCTGGAACCACCTACGATGTGAAGGTTCTGGCTCAGTACAACACCGGCATCAGCGCGCCGCTCATAGGAGAGGGAACCACGCGTAGGTCCCACCCAGATGCATGATGGGAGTTCAGGTTAACATGGAGGCTGCTGTCATGACGGGTTGTTGTTCTGATGGCTGCAGTTTACCTGAACGTCACCAACATCGAGACCTACGATGTCGGCCCTGACGGCTTCTGCATCAAGTGGAGTCCGCATCGCGCGGCAACGTCTTACCGCATCAAACTGAACCCTGTGGACCGTAAGTCGCCTCACGCTTCAGTCCAGACACTGCCTGGAAACATCCTGGAACTTCCTGGAAACATCCTGGATTATTGATAAACAATTTTATCTTCTGTTATTATTATTTATACTATTATTATCATCTTTAGTATTACTGTATTAGGTCATAGTAATAATAGAAAACATGTTAATTGTAACAATAGTTTAATTTTATCTTTATAACTTAAACATAATTTTATATATAAACTTTATTATTACTATTCGTCAAGGTAGGAACAATTGCTTTTTATTATTGATCATGATTTATTATTTATAATACAATATTAATTATATTATTTACATGTGTACTTGTTATTATTATTATTATTACTGGTTATATTATTAATTGAGATTATTTTAATAGCAATAGTGAAATCGGTTCTCTGATCTTTGACCTGGACTGGGTCAGGCAGACCCGGCTCTGGTTCCGACCCCTGGCAGCTGGAACTGGGTTTGGGTTTGACAGGGATCTGTGGTGTCGGTTCCCTGCAGCTCTCTGAGGTCCATCTGGTTCCTGTTGCTGCTCAGACTCGGGTTTGGAGATGTTAGTCATTCGCCGTCGGTTCTGTGAGCGGAGAACTGCTGGGAGCCCGTCCAGTGAAACCAGTGGGTTCTCCGGAGGAACAAAGGCTCAGTGTGAGGAAGAAGCTGGCAGGTCTCATCTGCAGTTGCTTAGCTTCCTGATGTCAGCCTGAAGGTGGGATTCATCGGCGTTCCGCTGAGGAGCAGCTGCTCGTCGCAGATCCGTCCTGGTTTTCAACTCATCCTGCAGACCGCTAAGCATTTAGCACGTTTAGCTCCATAAATTCATTTTTCTGGATAAACTCTAAAAGCTCATTTAAAAGGCTGTTTCATAAACTCAGTTTAATAAAGTTCGACCTTTGTATTGACGTTTTGGTTGACTTCAGGGGTTCCTCAAGTACTTTGATATTTCTATTTATGCTCTTATTTGGAAGTCAGTTTACGTAGCAATTCAGTTTCCTCTCCTCATCTTTACTGGACAAAAGCTCCAATCATGTAGCTTTTGTCCATGGATCCATCAGAGAGAGAGTTACTCAACAGCTAAATCACTGAGGCATGCTGGGTAATAACGGTGTGGAATATAGCAATTTAGCATTAGCTTCTGCTAAATATCACGTTGGCTTAGCACTAATGGCTTTTTATACTTTGGTTCCAGTCGGTTCCAGTCGGTTCCGGTTGGTTCCTGTTGGCTCCAGTCGGATCCTGTTGGTTCCGGTTGGTTCCTGTTGGTTCCGGTTGGTTCCGGTTGGTTCCAGTCGGTTCCAGTTGGTTCCTGTCGGTTCCTGTTGGCTCCAGTCGGATCCTGTTGGTTCAGGTTGGTTCCTGTTGGTTCCGGTTGGTTCCTGTTGGTTCCGGTTGGTTCCAGTCGGTTCCGGTTGGTTCCTGTTGGTTCCGGTTGGTTCCGGTTGGTTCCTGTTGGCTCCAGTCGGATCCTGTTGGTTCCGGTTGGTTCCTGTTGGTTCCGGTTGGTTCCTGTTGGTTCCGGTTGGTTCCTGTTGGTTCCGGTTGGTTCCAGTCGGTTCCGGTTGGTTCCT
>CAEGAD010053922.1:0-14537 GCA_903067055.1 Poeciliopsis paucimaculata
CAGTAATATACTGTAAAGTTGATTACAGTAAGGGTACTGTATAATTAACAGTAAAATGCTGGCAACCCTGCTGCCAGCATTTTACTGTAAAAATACAGGGCAATTCGTTACAACAGCTGCTGTTTCTGTAGCTGCTGTGCAGCTGTATCGGCCTGTATGATTGTTTTTAAGCAAAATCTGTGTCATTAAAGGGAGTTTAAACCACTTTAAGTTGTTTTTCCATTTCTTTTTGTTACCTAGAAATGGCTGAGTTAAAAAAAAAAAAAAAAGTGTATTTTCCTGACTTTCTGTAGTGAATATATGAGCAGGCGCTAAACAGCAGCACCACAATGCCCTTCCAAGCTCCAAGGAAATGCGACGTGCATTATGTGCAGATGACTTCTCAAAGGAGGCAGCGGTGTGTGCAAAGGTCTTGTAGACTTCCTAATAAAACTAACTAGACATGTTGGATGTTTCAAACATCCTTTACTATTGGATATTGTGGATAAATAATATCCACAATATAATTTTTATGTGGATGAAAATTGGATCCACAATCCAATAGATACTGGATTGTGGATTGTTGGAAACTTGATGGACTCCAAGTTTGTCAAAGAGAAAGCAAACGTGGCACGGTTGTCACATCTACTTAGATTACTAAATTCTGTCATTTCAAATTACAAACATGGCAGAACACAGCATAAAGGGAACAGAGTGAGAGGAGAGAAAGAGGGAAGTGCACCTGTCTCTCCTCTGTGTGCTGTTCCAACAGTCAACATGAGTTGTCTGCAAGGAAATGTACGGCTCTCTCTGTGTGTGTGTGTGTGTGCGTGTGTGTGTGTGTGTGTGGGCCTGTGTGTGGGCGTGTGCGTGTGTGTGTGTGTGTGTGTGTGTGTGTGGGCCTGTGTGTGGGCGTGTGCGTGTGTGTGTGTGTGTGTGTGTCTGTGTGTGGGAGAAGTTTGTTTATCTGCAGGGTATGGCAGTTGAATCATAAAAGTAATTAAGATCCAACTGCCGTGTGATAACAAGTGTGCTGAGAGTAACTCTCACATTCACACGCACACATGGACACAAACGCTAGAGATAAATGGCCGTTTGCTGATTTGCTGATGGCCTATAGCTTTTGCACATTACAACCACAAACTTCAGAGCATTTAAAGAACCTTTGTGGCAGATTAACACAAAGAAGCTCATAATTGTAAAGTGGAAGAAAATGATGTTTTCAAATATTTGTACAGAGGGGGAAAAAGTGTAACACTTTCCTCTAATCTGCTGCTGAAAGCTGGTTTGGCCATCGGCTACATAGGGTAATGCCCAGTGGGATGATGCATCATCGTGAACTTTATATTATGCTATAATAAGTTATCGTCTCATTAAAAACATACCTGGAGTATAGCCTCGATACTTTCATGCATGTTTAAGAAATCCTTTAATCTCCCATGGCAACCATTCAGCTACTTAAGACTAGCCTAGCAATTAGCCTGGTGGGACTTTTCATCTGCTGAGCTCATTATACAAGTTACTTCTCATTGAAACACTGGTTTAAAAAAAACAACAAAAAACAAAAACAAAACCTTGTGATGGAGTTAATAAAGGAGTCATGTTGTGAGGACTTCAGGAAGGCAGAGTTTCAGAAAGAGCAGGAGTTTTTAAAGAGACAGAGGCCCAGTTTGAAGGCTCTAAATTTAGTAAAATTTCTCTTAAATCATATTTGATATCTAATGCATTTTTATAACAATTAAAGGTAACATAGTTATATGATTGTGCTATAAAAGGGCACTAAATGCCTGGACAATACATAATACTGCCCCTTTAATGATGGCACTTGACAAAATCTAATGTCTGTTACTGGTTTCATAATTGGTGACTGATGTTTTTATGTTTTCATGATGTAAAGCCCTTCGAACTTCGTTGTTGTGGAAATGTGCTCTAAAAAAAAAAAAAAAAACCTTATTGACTGATTGATTTAACCAAAAATGTATATTACAAATAATTCTTATCAATTGCAACGGCCAATTGGTTGATTTTCTTGAAGCACATTATAGAGTTACAGTTGCACTGAATACATTTGGATGCAACATTTTTCAAATTTTGAAAAAGAAAAAAAGAAAAGAAGAGAAAAAAAAAGCTGTTTGTCATTGTAACATGACAAGGTTTCCCCAGAAAACTTGCTAAGCCCGGTGGTTGGGGCGCTCAGCAGTCATCGAGCCATTTTTTGAGTTAGAAAATGTTTCAAGTTGACAGAAAATTTGAAAATATCAGTTGATAATTATGTATTATTGGAAGATTAATATCTGAATACCAACAATACAGTCTTAAACATTTAAAATACATTTTAATAAATAATTAATGCTAAGCCTGGTGAACAAGAAAAGCCTGGTGGCCCACCAGGTTTATGATACACTGGGGGAAATCCTGCATGATAAAGTCGAACAGAGTAAGAATCCCCCTCAGTTAGAACAGTGAAGGGCAGATAAGCACCAGTTAAATGAGACTTAGCAACAAGACTCATGTCTAAACATGTTTCTTATCTCATCATCTAACTTGATAAAAGACCTGAAAACACTGTGCTGGAACTCTTAATGGATGAACTATTAGGGGTTTCGGTATTAACAGGGAACGGCCCACAGCAGAAAATGTTTGCTCATGCTTGTCAGCAGCAAGTAATACCCTGTCCCATTAGATTATTGACCCCTATGTCTGTCCTGTTGAAATCTCCATATGTGGGCAAAATCCTGGGAAGTCTGAACTCTGAAAGCAATACTGAAACACAGCCAACTTTTAACCCTTTAAACCTCACACCCGGAAAATACAATGAAAAAACAGAACGAGGGTGTTTAGCTGCTTGTCAGGGGGTTTCAATATCAAATAGACAGCATGATCCCCCACCTCTACTTAGTGAGGTAAAAAAAAAAAAAACACAAGTTAATGTCATGATTCTTGCATGTTGTAGGTTTTGGTTTGTGTTTTTGTATTATTATTATTTTCCTTCTGGACAATTTCTGCCATGTTCTTCTATCAGTGTTTTGTTTAAGTTAAGTTTGTGATTTTTTTAAATGAGAAAATAAAACAATCTATTGCCACACTTCAATGGTTGGTTTTCTGTGAGTCGGGTCCTTAAGATCCACCATGACAACAAACAAGTTTAACACTGCTATATCCTTAAATCTATGAAAACCATGCACAGTGAAAAAAGGTTATTAATACACTGTCTAGGCACTGTAAAACGGTAAATGGCTTGTACTTGTGTCGCACTTTATTAAGTCCATAGGAAGCCAAAGCGCTTTACGCTACATTTAGTCATTCACCCATTCATACGCTACTGGACAGTAACCACAGCTGCCCTGGGACATTCTCATAAAGGGGGAAAAAAAAGAAACAGCGATGAGAAGTTTCACAAGGAGCTAAATACACCAAGAGACCACTTTATAGTTTTAACCACCAGGAAGCACCTGTTTTTGAAAGGGTTATAGTATCAAAGTAGGGGAAAGCCCTTAAGAGGAAGTACAGTACTCATGCCCTCTAACCAGGAACAGGTACATTCATGTTGAGCTACAGTTTGCCCAGTTTAGATCAATTTCAGATCTACAAACAGGTTGGAAAGGAAGTAAACAAGTGGTATTTAAAGACTGTCTTTTAGTCTTTAATTAAAAGTACTTACTCAGACCTTACATCCTTTTCACTGGCTAAATGTAATGCTCAGTTTTTTTAAAGACAAAAATTTTAAGCTGTATGGTATCTGAATTTTAACAATTGTAGTCAAATGTTTCTCTAATTACAGTATCACAAGTATCACAGAGCACATCCTCACTTCTGAGTATACCGTCCCTTTAAATAATTAAACTTTTTGATCATTGACATGAAATTTTTTTCAAAATTTGACCAAACATGTATCCTCTGTTTAACACTACAGTAGTTGTTTCAGGGCCGTAAATGAATATTTCAGTGTAGTCATCCACAATGTATTGATCATATAGAAAATATTTCTATCAGACCTGCAAAGTCTTGAGCGAGGAAGGCGGCCTACAAACCTGACTGTTTCAGAACAGATTGGTTAGGACGAACGGGCAAAAATCCAACAAGTTGTTTATTAAAAAATGTTAGAGGACTCAAAAACGTCTGTATTTTCCAAATACCGATGAAAGAATGAAAAATTCAGAAATGTAAGAAATTTTCAGAAATTCCCTCACAAATTCTCCCTTTTGTTGATTTTGCATTTAAAAAATAAAAAAATGACTTTATCAGTCCTGAATGACTTAGAATTGGGCATGTTTGGTCTGATTTAATATCAGCAGTAATATGTCTGCTGGTTGTGTGTCTCTTTCTACACTGTATAAAAATATCTAGTTTCAGTTGTACATCACCAAAGAAAATACCAGATGAGAAACAGCCGTGAGAACGAACACAACTGAGGTGTGAAGAAACGGTCAAACATCAAGTGAAAAAAATGGGAATATATAAAATATGTGCAAAATTTTTTATTGTAATGTTTGCAAATATTTTTCTGCCTCCTTTAAGCAGATGGAACTACACATATTAAAGGTTTGACCTTATTTAACGTGGGAAAAAGTAAAATGAGCAATCCTGAAAGTACAGAGGGGAAATTTCAGCAATATCCAGGTCTTGTTTCACTAAGAAAACGCATTGTCTGGGGATCGCAAAGTCTTTTCACCCTTCAGCAGTAAAGCGAAGCCTCAAACATGACCTTATTGTGTGAATTTGTTCCCCCTGACAGCACAGCACTTTGCATTGTAATATTTCTGGTCATTCCCGTGGCATGACAGTTTCAATTCCCAGCGGACCAAACTAACTGTAGCATCAACAGAGGCTTTAAAACACAAGAAGAAATTTAGTCAGTTTTTAGAAGTTTTCAGTAAATTATTATATGTCAACTGGATTCAAATGGGAAGTTTCTTAGCGGTGCTTTTGGTCATTAACTCCTTTTAAAATCCATCCTCGTTTATAATCTCTTGTCAAGAGAGTCCATGTACATTTTTTCCTTCAGCCTTCCTTCACTGTTATCAGGACCACATCATGAACACAGTCCCATATCATGATGCTCCCACCTCCAAGCTTTATTTGGTGTGCCATGTTTGGGTTGCTGTGCAGTGACATTGCTCTACCAAGGATGGCATATGCAGTGACATAAGGTTTTGGCCTCATTTCACTGCCCAGCAGTTTTTAACAAGATTTTTCTTCAGTGTTATGCAATAAGGAGGAACAGAGTCAGTAGATAAGTACTTGTTTTCTTGGAAAAAAGTAGTTTCTGCTAACTCCAGAACTTTTTTCGGCCCCGTTTACACTGAGCCGGTTTTTGGCTAAACCGTAACATTTTTGTTGCGATCAATTCGTTTGTTTAAAAGTGACTGGATGCTCTGATGTTGGCACTTTTTGAAACCAGGTCTCAAAGTGCACATGCGCAGAACAGACAGCTGTAGGTTTTGTTCTATGCTTGCATGGGTAGATAACAAAAACAATGGCCGACTGCACTGTGCTGAACGCAACCTGTTCAGTTTAGCAGAAATTATACAATAAATGTACGCGTAGCCTGAGTGCCTGGTTCATCTGAGACTGGTTACAGTTTTCTAAATGTGATGGAAGCTGAAGGGTGAAACGTACATGCATGTTTCGACAACATTCTAAAATCATCACAGTGCCATCTAGTGCGTTGGCATGACCACTGCAGAGAGGAACTTTTCCCCAGTCAACATCTGAAAATACTGTCAGTTTCAAGTCAGTGGTCTCCTCTTTTTTATTGGAGGCAAAACAAATAACTTATTGATGTGTTAGAACTTCCTGGTATGAAAGGAGGTTTAGGAAAGTCCAGCAGAACAGTGGTTCTGGTTTGGCATATTGACTTGTTCTTATGAGTATAGGTGCTTGATGCCGGTGTCGACCATTAACTGTATGTTCACTTTATTAAACATTCTTTGCTTTCACCCACTGTCAGAGGCTTTTCCATAGTTCTTAGGTGACACCTCAATAATAAACCCTTTTATGGCCTATTAATTAGGACTAAACAAACAGATGAGGGCAGGGCTGCTGTCTGAATCCTGAACAGTTTCAACTGGTTTTTTTTTAGCAAGTCTATTTAGCACCTACTCCTTTTATCCTTCCACCTTCTTACACATGATTTATAAACTAAATTCTGATTTATTTGTTAGGCTTACTTGGGTTGTTACCAAAACAATGGAAGTATAAATTTCATATAAATAATCACGTCTACTGAGAAAAACCTTGATGCCTTCACTTATTTCCGCTACTACAAACGCTGCTCATCAGCCAACGTTCCTTTGTCTGGAATGTAGACACAGAAACAGGCTATGACACACACACACATACACACGCAGACAGACAGACACACCCACACTCAGGTCTACCTCTATGCATTATTAAAACCCTGTTAAAACGACATCACGCACAGGCAATAAAAGCACACACATGGGTCCTCTTCTGCTGCGCTTTGTCACCATGGTGACCAGTGCTTGTTCTGCATGAAAGCAGCTGGTGGGCTCCGGCTGTGATGCTGAAGCAGGAGACTGTGCCAAGATAAGAATGAGGGCCAATACAAAGAGGGAATCCCCCAAACCCAACCCAACCCCCATTCAGATGTCTATTCATCGAGCTACCTGCATCTGATCCTGGTTAAACCCAGCAGGGAAGAAGAAACAATGGCTCACATTCACTGTGTATCGATCTTTATATTGATTCTTTCTTTTCCCCATCTAGTGTCTTTTTTGTACAGAAAAGAGAGGCTTAGACCCTGCAGACATGTTTGTGTCTGTTTCCAGCCGTCTTGTGTAGAATGTAGGAAACAAGCTGAGACATGGTAGGAACAAGCAGAGCCGTGTGTCTGAACCGTTTAATGGGATTACAGACTTTCTACAACAAAAACAAGGGGGTCTGTCATTCCACACTGGCTGACTCACTCCCTCACTCACTTAGACTTTCTTCTCTTCCATCCCTGAGTTGCCGGTGTGGATGACAAGGAAGTGTAGGATGGGAATGCGGGGAGAGGTGAACACGCTCAGACTTGTGGTGAAACGGGATGCTGTGGAAAAACTACAACTACTGGGTGCAGTCCAGTGGTTTATCTTGTTAAAGCCTGGTAAACGAAACTATTGTTTTAATTTAATAAAAAAGAAAAAAACAAAGAAAAAAAGAAAGAATGAATCAACGATTTTCACAAATTATCTTCCTTTTGCCATTATGTACATAGACCTTATTTGTCTGATGCATTTGTTTATAAAGGATATATAAAATACATTTAGCAACATATTGACTCGCTACAGTAGTTTTTTTTTGTTTGTTTTTTTGAGTAAAGACAGTTGAATATCACCGAAATAGGCCTACATCAATATTGTCGAGTTAAAGCAGTTAGGAGTCTGGAGCCCCCTTGTGGCTGTCTGCGGGATAACTGCTGGTTGGTGATTGTTGCACGTCTGATGTAACTTTTTGCTTTCCTTACTTCCAGCATGCATCAGTTCCTTGTTGATTTTTACGGAACCCCTAGTAAGACATTGAAGAACAAAATAACAAAAATTTAAAAACTATTAGAATGTTGTGTCAGACAGTATGAGATGGCATGTGGTGCGCACAAGAAAGCTTTTTTATTTTACTTTTTAATTCAATGTCCATATAAGGGCTCAGCAGATTTTCAAAACTAATAACAAAACCAATTTGAAATTCTAATTTAAATTATTTACATGAACACTGTGAAGTTAAGACATCCCTCAAAAAATCTCATCATCCTTAATGAATACGGAGTGATGGACATCTTAGAGTGCTTTTCAAAAGTATTCAGTAGGCTGTGTCGATAGTTAATAAAACACCTTTAATCTTAGATTGTACCAATAGTGTGTATAAAAGAAAAAACTACAACAAGTCATTTACCCTTCTATAACAACCCATCCTCACAAATCTTTGATGCTGCTGAACAGGAACGTTTTATCTTTATTAATATGCAAAATAAGATATATGATCCATTCAGTTCTATTAAACTTAAATCGTTGCTTACATAACTTTAACACTTGAAAAGTATTACAGATGTTTAAAAATATGTTTCCACTCGTGGTTAATCAAATTAAATTCCTTTGGGTTCGCCATTAGCAGCATCTACAATAACTCTTTGAAGAATCTCAGTTATTAAGTCACAACACTTCATTTCGCCTTGGGATTATTAAAGTATTTTTGAAGTTGAATTCTTCCAATATTACTATTTCCATGTCGACATGTAGTCTTTGCTGACACTCAGGGCCGGCCCAACGTATAAGCAAACTTAGCAGCTGCTTAGGTCCCCGGGGCCACTAGGGGAGAAAAGCTGACTTTTTTATATTGTTTTTTTTTTTTGTTCTTCATTATTTCTACGGCATTATAATAACAAAAATTTATATTATTTTAATTATAAAGTTGTGATTTGTTTCAACAAAAATATATATTTGATAATGCATGTAAAAAGATTTATGGAGCTGCTAATAGAATCTTAACTTGATCGCGACCTCGAACTGTCCAGTTCAACAGCCAAACATTTATGCTACAATAACTGTATTTGTGTGAAACTGAGTTTTAACTGTAAATGAGATGATTCTTGTCGTTGGCCCTGAATGTGTCTGATTGGTTTTTGGCTTCAAAACAGGAAGTTTGACAACATTTAATGACAATAATTAAAACTTCTCAATGTTTGACATTGTCCAGCTAAATGTTTTCACGTTGAGCTACATGGCTACTTGTTTGCTGCTGATAATTTATGTGGCTAGAATAAACATTATTTTTACATCAGTTATGTAAAACTTCGCTTAAAATTATTTGAAGGCTAGACATCAGCCCGGCACCAATCCACATCCTCAGGTGACAATGGCTAATTTTAGCTGTTGTAATTATGCCTAAGACAAATTAATTTCTTTTGAATGTCATGAATATGCTTGACATTCTTTGAATATCAAGGATTAAATATTTAATATCTAACTTATGTTTATGTCTCCACTGTACTCTTTCTCTACTGTGTTTTATTTTGATCCTGTAGAGAAAAGAAGCATTACTGCTGCTTAGCCGGTCTTAACCCACTTCAAAATAAGAGCATGATTATAAACGTCTAACTGCTCGTGTAAGGATGTAGTTAACAGTTCAAAACCAAAACTTCACCACAAATGTCAAACTTTATTCAACTGAAAGTTTACAAGTTGGCCAAGTCAATCAGCGCTTCGGAATGTATCTAGAAAAAAATATCTAGAGGAAGCTAAGAGCACTAAATGTTTTCAAAGTTTGCACAATCACTAAGGCGCAAAACAAAAAAAAAATAAAAAATTTGTAGATTAGAGGAAGTGTGCCCATCACTGCGTTTCAGTCATGTGGACACACTGAAACATTTAGCAGTTGTAACTGCAGAAGGAGCTTTTACAAAACGTTGCTGCTGGAGCCAAACACAAATGTGAGCCACAATCTTCAATCTTATTTATAGAAAATGTTTGAAAGACAACTTCATGTTAAGTCACTTAAAAAACTTTTGCAGTGGCGGCAAAACGTTTTGTTGTGTTCATGCTGCAGCGAAGCTATGGCTTACATCTACTTCCAACATTATTCATTCCATAATTTCTCCACCACAGATGTGATGCAGCCTGGTCTGAAATGACATTATCATTTATTAGAGAATCCAAAGAAAGTAAGAAAATCACAGTAAAAGTAGTTTTTCAGCAATAGAGATACATTGTACACAAAGAAGAGATATTTTTTTATAATAAAGTAAATCTAACTTCCTGTATAGTGTTACAGCTGTCTTTATTTACATGCCGCTTAATTTTACATTTAACCGTCCTTACTATGCAACACAGTTGTCCAACCAAGCAGGGAATGCCACCTGTTGTGCAGAACTGGTGGAAGTTGTCCCAGTGCTCCCTCTAGAGGACGTACAAGTCAAAAAACAGAGGCTGGAGGAAAAGGAGAAGGTCAAACTAATTAAGAAAGTACTACTTCATTAATATACCCGCCCTGCCTCCAACCGATGCACTTTTGCTGCAGCTGGATCAACTTTACTGCGTAAGGAAAGAGAGATTTGGGCGTGTCGGCCCTCGTGCATCACTGGTGGTTGATTCGGAGCCGCGGTTTTATGCGGCGTCGTTCCCTAGCTGTCTTCGGACTGGAGCATCTTCTCGATCTCCTGGTCCCACTGGTCGTCCTTGTTGTCTGACTCGGTCACCACCTCGTACTCCTGGAGTTCTTGCTGCAGCTCTTTTTCCCAGTCCGCTGCCTCATCTGGATGGGAAGCAATAATCAGAACAGTTTGGAATTCACAGCGAAACTGGTTTCATTCAGTGTAAAAAAACAAAACAAAACAAAAAAAAAATCGACAACAAAGGAGCCCTGAGGAGGCTGACCGTCTGGAGACGGGACGCTGTCCTTCTTGTCCAGCACCAGCTGCTCCATCTCTTTCCTCAGGTCCTCGTGGTTGATTGCCGTCGAGTCGAAAGCGTCGCTCACGAACTCCGAGACTCCGGGACTTGTTGAAATCTCTTCCTCCTCTCGGGGTGCCTGAGGTTTGAGTATGCAGGCAGGTTAAAGTTAAATGACTGGCTTTCCACTTTTTTAAACATGACATAAAAAAAAAAAAACATTACTCAGGGTCATGTTATTTTATTTTTTTTTTACCTTCTGTATGTCGCTGATGGAAACTGGTGGAGTTTTTGGTCTAACATCTGTAAAGAACCAACATCATGTTTAAGTTTCCAGTTCATGAACTTTAAAGTCACCTGCCTATGAGGGTCAGGGAGCAGGGCTGCTGAAGACTGTTGTTAAAATCCTGCTTTTAACGCCACTGAGATTCAAAATCATTTTAACAATAGACAGATTTTTTTTTTTTTCCTCACATAAAGTCAAAACTCATCTACATTAAATCTTAAACAGATCTCTGCCTAATGGTTTCCAATATTTTAAGTATAATTAAAATATAAACTAGCGCTGGTCAATATAAAAAATAAATCTAATTTTGATGATTATGGCAACACTGGTCAACAGACAAAAAATTGTCAGTGGTTTTCCAACTGTGTTAGGGTAATTCTGATGTGCTGAGTCCAAAAATCACATTGGTTTTGCTCAATCAGGTCAACTTTCTGAACTATGGAGCAACATGAGCATCAAAATGCATGACTTGTTCTCACATCTGGATCAGTTTCCTGAGAATCTGATCAATGAATGATGAGCAGGAGGAGAGATTCCATCAGGACAGAAAAAATACATCAGGATGTTCAATTCACATGTACTTACCCTTATCAGTGTTTATTATTCAATTTACAGAAATCTTTAAGTTTGTAACATTAATTTAATACACTCTGTTATAAAACATTCTTTCTTCTTCTATAACCTTTTTTTGGATGAGCAATATTAACAGAAATGAACTGATAATGTCACAAAAACGTCACCAATTTAGTCAGAAGATCTGATTTCTCTAAATCAAATTAGAATAGAAACCTGACCTGATTGAGAAAAAATGGATGTCATTTTTGGATTCAGTGGGGAAAAATAATCCTAATGCAGCTGAAAAAATTTAGACAACGTCCAAAAAATCTTTTTTTTTTTTTCTAATGCATTGTAATAATGTGATCTTTATTAGCCCACATTTTTATAAAGAATTTTGATGTATGGCACTTGAAACATAATATTCAACCAAATATTGCATATAAGAAACCTCATGTGATTGCAAAACTGCACATTGATTCTGTGATGACTACAAATAAATACAATGTGTTTTATTACTATTATTAATATTATTATTATTATTATTTGAAATGTTTCAGGTTGGTGATACGCAACTTGCATAACCCACAAACTAGAGAAATCTACAGAAAGACAAATTTGGGAACATTTTTCCAGATTTTCCACACTTATCCAGACTTGGAAAATCCTTTTTTTTTTAAAGAATTTTCCAGACCGCCTTGTAACTCTGCGTCTGCTTCGGCAAATTTTTAATAGTCACGAAAAACACAGAAAGGAAACTAAAGCGGGACCTTTTAAGACGATGTCGTCAGGTGAAACACTGTCCCCGCCCTCCTTGCCGTCCTTCTGATGCTGCTGCTGCTGCTGGTGGGCTGCCAGCGCTGTGAGCTGAGCCGACTGCTTGATCAGAGACACCCTGTAGAAGTAATTCCTCCAAAACACGTCCTCCTTCACCCTGCAAGAACACAAACCCATGGCAGCGTTTGCACATCTTCACATATTGTGACAATCAAGGAGTAAATCATTAGTAGTTCCGAGACAATCAGGGCATGGCACAAAGAAGTGAAGGAGCCCTTACTGTTTAGGAACTAGGTCGAAGCGCATGCGGTTGAGAAGCTGGTCTTCCTCCAGCATGACGGCCGCCAGCGGGTACATGTGCTCCATGTCGAAGTGGAACTGGACACCAGCCGGAGGGTCCCGCAGGAAGTTCCGCTTGTCCTGGAACCAGATGAGCTGGAGGTCAAAGGTCAGTGCGTAATGGACTGATAGACCCAACATCTCTCGCCGCATTAGGAATCACGCATGCTGGCACGTTTGTTTGCGAGTGGTGTACAATGCCTCACCGCTAACAAACTTGTTAACTTGCTTTATATTTAAGTGCGAAATTCAAACAAGGCAAATTTAGTGTTTATCAGCTGATGTTACTTTAGAATAGTTAAAATTATATGGCACACTCTGCATTTCAAAGTCCAAGTATTTTTTGTTGTTGTCATTTTCTACTCCTGTAGGGTTCAGATCAACAGCTATAAGAACATTGGTACACTGTAAGCTAATTACAAATAACGCTAATGACAGTACTTTTTTTTTGCACACAGAGTAGAATTTGCTTACAGCGGACAGAGCCAGGATCTGCTGCTGGATGGTCTCCTCCTCATTGTAGCCCACCCAGGGAGGCACTGCTGCTTCTACACAAACATTAGCCAACAGAGACAATCAGTCAGTCACAGTATTATCAGTATAATACCAAATGATACCAGCCATTCAGATAAGGCAACATCTCTGCTATCTAATTATTATATCATGTATTTCTATGTTATGTAGGTTAAAAACCAGACATTTTACCAACGGATTAAAAAATGGCTGAAGAGATATCTGAGAACAATTGTTGATGTTTCTACACATCCCAGCGGGTAGGGGCACACCGCACTCTTCAGATTTGAATAGGTTTGCTGCCATAAACCCAGAGGTCTTTCTTTCACCTGACTTTTTGGCCTTCTTCTCTTGGACAAACTTCTCCTGCTCCTTATGGAAATCTCCCAGAATAGTCTGCAAGAAAACACACACATGCACAGTTTACAACACACTCAGCAGAAGACCAATCAACTGGCCTAGCTGTCTTAACAGAACAAATCATAAGTCAAACGCCGCCCTTGAAATAAAACAAATTCCACCATCTGTGAAGAAACATTTCCTAAAAGTCCCATTAGCCAAGAAGAGCAAAGTGCCTTATCTATGATGCCATCGATCTTCCCTTCTTCCACCGTCTTCTTGATGGTCTGAGCGGTCCCCACCACAGAGTCTGACAACTTCTTGGTGGCACTGGAGGCGAAACTGAAGATGAACTCTTCAATTGGTGGAAGCAGAACAGAGAACAGAAGGGTTACACAAGGTGTGGCAGACTGATATGTTTTTTTCCAAAACACTCAGAAATTTACATCCACTCTTTATGGGCAACACAGGTGGTTAATATTAAGGTTTAATGTTTTACTGCGGTTTTTTATAAACCTATAATTTACCCGAGATAAATTGTTTTGATTTGAGAAAATCCTCAAGAGATTAAAATGTGAGGGACTAAAACGGTTGAAACTGCACGTTAATCGCTTTGTTAAAATAGATCAAACAAAACATTTAGAGCTCAAAATAAATAACACATCCATCTTTCGTGGCCATTAGGAGTGGATCAAACAAACCTCTGACCGCAGCTAGCTATGATCATTCAGAAGAAAACAGTAAAATCTGCCCCTCACCACCGAGTCCTTTGCTGTGATCAGGGGTTTCTTCTTTCGTATCCGTTGCCCCATCATCCTGCTCAGCTGCTTGCTGTTTGTTTACCTCGTTTTGGGCTTCAACCACCTTCTCTTCCTGCTCCACACTGAGGCTTTCCTTCTCCTCTGACGTCTTCTCCAAACCCAGCCACGTCCCGAACCCTTTGAACATACTGGTCCGAGGGAGAAAACGAACTTATAAAAGAGGAATGACAGACGGAAACTGACTGCGAACTCAAACAAATGTAAAAATGTTTTTAATGCAACCAGGAACTAGAAGCTTCTTCGTCTCTACGTTCTTTCTGCGGTGCTCGCCCGATGCTGCCACTCAGTGGCCATACGTTTGTTGACTCCCTCAGTGATTTTCATTATTATTATTATTATTATTATTATTATTATTATTATATACAATCATAATAACAATAATAATAAAGTTGTGTGAACTTTACAACAACCATAAAGCAGAATTAAAAGAAATCAAAAGGTTAATTTATCTTAGTAATAAAAAAATAAAAATTCCCTTCTCACCCACCGCGGGTGGTTCTTATCCTCTGAGCTCGGGTCCTCTACCAGAGGCCTGGGAGCTTG
>CAEGAD010053932.1:0-25941 GCA_903067055.1 Poeciliopsis paucimaculata
ATCTTTTTAGCATGATTTATTAAAGGGAAAACAGTAGTTTGCGTATTTCTCAAAACAATCCCCTCTCAACTCCTCTGAATCGAGTCCAAACACAGAACCAAACATTGTTCATTCTGGACGCTGCCTTCACACTTTCACACCCGACAATTTCCCCAACAGCCAAACTGCACTCCTTAACCGAAAAATCCACACCAAGTGGTATCTTAATACCATGTCGATGTGAAAGGCTCCTAAAGCCTGCAGCACCATAACTTTTTCCTGCCATCACTCCAAGCTTTTAGCTTGGTGCAGCCGAAAAAGACACTATTAAAACACCAGTGAAAACAGAATGTGTTAAAGTGCGAAACAAGTGAATCACCACTGTAAAAAGTGAAGTTTAAACCTTTAGAAAACCTCACAGTCGTCCCCCTTCCACTCCACACATGTAGCAGACGCTCACGCATGCGCACTCGCGAGAGAGGAGGCAGAAACGCAAAAACCTCGCACAACTTTTGCGTTCCCTTGCAATAATGTACTGATTAGTTCATGCTGTAAGTCTTGCGGTGGTCATCGAACTTTCTGCTATAAGGGTTTCGTAAAGCTTTTCCATGAATGTTTATTTGTCGTTTGTCAGACATCTGAAGTCGTTAATCTTCATATTTGCAAAATGCGAAAGCAAAGCAAGCCAAACATGGACTTTCCATTTCTTTCGTCTCTTCTAAGATATTAAACAGATATTAAACCTTCAGTAAGAAAGTTTATGTTTTTTTGCCCCGTGAGTTATAATCAGTTAGGCCTATTATAAAATTAGTGTTGATTGTGTCTCATAGTTTTGTGTTGGTAGTTTGAAGGGTCGTTTTCATGTGCAGTTCCTTCTCAACCTTACACAAACAGACATAAACATGTAGTGAAGAAATCGATTTTCAGTCAGTTTTTTTGCATAAGGGTTAACAACACGTTTCCGTTTAAACCGAGGTTTAACCGACGTTAAAGAGATACACATTTAAAAAGTTAAATGTGTATATATTTGCAATTTTAAATTGACATTAGAGACTGTATACAAAACAGACTAGGGTGTTTTGTATACAGGTGTTTGTACAGGGGGCCCTGTACATTGTCTGCGCAAACGCTCTTCTCCTCTGCTCGCTGCAGAACTTTGTTTTGATTAGCATTCAGCCTGGTGCGGATATGTATGGGATCATATCATTATATGAAAACAGAGAGGGAAAGACAACAGTCATGTTAGTCCATTCCCTCAGTAGTGGTGAGGAGGACAGAGCGCCGCAAATTTAACTGAACGAAGCTGAAGTTGGTTCCGAATCCAGCTTCCTATTCGGGAAATGGCTAAAGGGCGATTCCACCTAATTTTTCAATGCCTTCTGCATCTTTAATCGACTTAAGTTTACAAACTACAACACCCTGGACTGGATCATTCTGCTCTAATAGCAGAATATCTAGAACCATGTTTGGGATTTGTGAAACCTTTTTCTAATTTGTGAAACTTCAATAAAGGTTGATTTCACCACTTTTTTAAAAATTTTTTATCTTGGTCACACAAGAACTGCTCTAATTTCAAATCTACAACACCTAGACTCTTCAAACCTAGACTGAATTATTCTGAACGAGTAGCATAATATTTAGAACCATGTTTGTGATTTGTTAAACTTTTTTCTAATTTGTAAAACTTAAATAAAGGGAGATTTCAGACCCTTTTTGCATATGGATCACACTAGAACGTCTCTAATTCTAAAACACCTAGACACCTCAAATTTAGACTAGATTATTTTCAACTAAAAGCAGAATATTTAAAACCATGTTTGGGATTCGTGGAACTTTTTTCTGATTTGTGAAACTTCACTTAACAGACCACTGCAGAAGATCTTTCCTTCTAACATCCATCACCATCTACAATAAGTCTTTGAAGAATTAATGAGTTACAGCAACATTTAATTTTCCATTGGGATTAGTAAAGTGGTTTTGAATTAGAATGGAAGTTGAAAAAACTGCATGGAACAAGTGTGAATAATAATCTAAACTTTAGTGAAGTTTCACAAATCATGTAAAGGTTTCACAAATCCCTAACATGGATTAAAATATAGCAGAATAATCTAGTTCAGGTTTGAAGAGTCTAGATGTTGTAGTTTTGGAATTTGAGCAGTTCTAATATAAGCTAGATGGAAAAAAGGGTAAAAACTGCACTTTATTGCAGTTCAAATACCAAACATGGTTTTAAATATTCTGCTTTTAGTTGAAAATAATCTAGTGTAGGTTTGAATAGCCTAGGTGTTGTAGTTTGGGAATTGCAGCAGATCTTGTGTGACTGTGACCGAAAAACATTGAAAATTGCCCCTTAATGCAGTTTCACAAATCAGAAAAAGGTTTCACAAATCACAAGCATGGGTCTAAATATTCTACTATTACTTTAAAATAATCCAATCCAGGTTTGAAGGGTCTAGGTGTTGTAGTTGTTAAACTAGAGTCGATTAAAGAGGCGGAAGGTAGTGAAAAATTAGGTGGAATCATCCTTTTGCCATTTCCCGAATCAGAAGCTGGAATTGAAAACCAACTTCAGCTTCGTTTTAACTGGCACATGTTAGTGATGCAGTATCTGGCTGAAGATTAAAGATATATAATAATAAATTATTATTATGGGTCTGTTCTGTAGATTTGGCTACTGTACATTGTGCATTTGTTATTATTAATTAAAATGTTAATTAAAATATACAAGGTATGAATGTGTGATTTCATAACAGAACAATTAAGAAAGTATAAGCCTATAGGCTTCTTGTATAGAGAACATTAAATGCAAAATGATTTATCATGCAAAACATTCATATTTGCCAAGTTATGGTAACATATGAGACAGCAGATGATAATAAACAAAGAGCCGTTTTGGAGCCGAATGAGCTGGCTCTTCTGAAAAGAGATGAAAGTCCCTCTTCTCTGCACCAGACCATGCGCATGTGCAGAAGTTATTGGGGTGGACACGGGAGTAAAATAAACTTAAACGGTAATGAGTCATACTTGCCATGTCATCTTGAACTTTGAGGAGATTTTTGTCTTTAATCACCAGAAATACAAAATCTAGTTTTGGTCATATTTAGGTCTAAATTGCATCTATTCTGAGCCCAGGAGAAACACTGAAGAAAATAAGGATTTTATATTAAAAAGTATGAATTTTGTATTAACACAAAATGTATTCATATTTCTAATTCATTGCAACACATCACTACTTTTTTCTGTAACCCTAACTATAGTTGCTATTGTACTCACTGACTGATGGTTGAAAGGTCAGTAAGAAAATCCCTTTAGCTTCTCTATTTTTTCCATAACTAGATTTTATGTGTCATGAACTAAAGGTAAAAAAAAAAAACAGTCAGCACAGGAAACGAAAGTGAACCCTGCTAACGTTTTATCACAAGGTGCTTAGTGACAAAATGTCAAATGACCCTTTTTGCATTATGCTAAGTATTTAAACTTACACCATAAATTGTCAAAGTAAAAAAAGAGAGAAAAGGCTATTACAGATCACTTTATTATTGAAGTCAATGAACTGGATCACATTATGTTGACAAATATTACCCAGAAAGAGTGTGATCCTGGAGCACCCTCCTGGAGCAAAGCTTGAGAGTCACCACTGTGTGACATACTGTAAAAAGTTTTATGTACCTCAAAGATCATTACCATTTTAGGATCATTCTATTTTCAGATATGCTGAAAAACTCAATTTTATTTTTACTAGATGGAAAAACCAAAACCCCCAAAATAATAAATATCTTCTCTCAATCGCCCCAAAAGTAAAAGTGGATGTTGATCAAAAGGTGTGTGTGTTGTTTTTTGTTTGTTTTTTTACATTTTAAACTCTTCTGATTGAAATAGCGAATGGGCTTTGTTGGGTCTACTTTGGTTCCCAACCTGTAAAAATCAACCAGAGACACAAATTATTTTTCTGCAGAAGAGGGGAGCAGAACCCGACGTGGAGAACGCTGTCTGGGGTCTACTCCGCCGGCTCTCAGTCCCCAACTGCCTTTTATTACGTTTACAAAGAAAAAGGTTGGGCTTTTTCACACAGTCACACAAACAATTGATCAATAACATTTCCCACAAGATGTTCTGGAATCTTCTGTGGACATGCCCTTACCAGGACACAAGAATGACCGTTATCAATCCATTCCGCAGGAAGCTGATAACGCAGACAGCTAATAATCAAAGCAACCAATGATCAAAGCAGCTAATGACAAAAGCAGCTTGTAACCATGTGTAAACATTTCTAAACCCCAAGAAAACATCTGGAAAAACAGTTAAGAGTGTACCACAAAAGAAAGGAGTCAATAAAACAACACATAGAGTAATAATATGAAAACATGAACTTCAAATAAACTTATAAGTAAATGAACTTAGATAATTTTTCTTACAGGCTTCATTTTAATTTTTTTTAGAAACAACAGTAAAACAAAAAGAATAAACATAACGACAGATAGAAGAGTTCATCATAATAGACAGGTGTGTACAGTTGAACCTACAAGGCTGCAAATGTGTGAACAAATGTAAATGGAAAACATCAGATCAAGAATCATGAGTGCATCAGATTCTATCCTTCAAGTTCCTTTTTGGTCAGGAAAGCAAGACCAGAGGTTATTACAGGACATCTAGTTTACTGGTATTCTTCCCCTTTCTGAAGTATGACAGAGGAAATATAATTTATTCCATGCTATAAATGTTGCAGATCATTTTTTCCATTTGCTGATTAGTGGATGTTCTGAAATCTTTCTGAGATTTCACCTTCAAAATACTTCTAAAGCACAAAGATTTTGGAAGATGTTGTATGGCATTGTGCCACACCGTGCAACTTCTGCATTCTGATTTAAAAGAAAACATGCTTGGACATTTTGTCAAATCAAATTGGCACATCAGCATTTTCTTCCCTGCTTCATTAAAAAAAGAAAAATCAAGGCAGATACCAATGAGATGATGGGGAAAAAAAACACATTTTAAATAGAATTAAAAGTATTCAATACAACATTCTCAGAAAAGAAGAGTTGGGCTTATTTCTGTCTGGCACAGGGTGTTATTACGTTTATTATAACATCCTGTACCTATAATACCCAATGCTGCCCCACAACACCCCAGCCCTTCAACACACACAGAGTCAAAATCAAAGTTTTTCTGCTTCCTCTCTTTGTGCACATCTATGCAGTTTCATGAGTGTTATGTTGCAATCCTGAGAGGAGTTATTTTCTCAACATCAAGAACTATTTAAGCAAGAAGTAGGCAGACATCAAACTGGAGTGAGAATGGAGACAGCAGTGGACGAGACAATGGACCAGGTCACACATTATAATCCACTGTTCGACATGTCGCTGAGCAGGAGCGAGCGCTACAGCTTCCAGCAAGATGGTGAGCAGCACTGAGAGCCTCTCACAACAGATTAATGGAGAAGTGCTAAATATTGGGAAATAACACAAAAAAAATACTCATGTTAGCTAATTTTGGATATTTACATACAGTGACACAACTAAAGGTTGTCATTTTACATTTTACCAGAGTTTTACTTTGCAAAAATGTTTGCTTTAATTGTAATTATCACGGGAAATTGGCAGATTTCCAAAAAGCCAAATAGTAATAGTATAAATCTAGTACACCTAGATTTAGTTTCACATATAATATAACTTGTGCAGCTTGTTAAAATTTTCACCTGAAATCCAACAGAAAACAAATGCCAACATAAGAGCAGAAAAGAAAGCTTTTTTTTTTTTTTTTTTACTACTTTCAATTAATTGATTTTGTAGGGTTACACTTTCAAAAAGTACAATAAAAATAGCATACATAACACTACACAAATTTTAAATTTCAGCAAAAATGTTTCTTAATTGCTCTTTATGTGGAGAAATTTGTCATTCTGAATGCACAAAAATAATTACTTACCTAAATCACATAGTTTAATAAAAAATATTCAAATCTTTATAAACAGTGTAAAAAGAGTAGTGAACACATAAACTGGTCTATGGCTTAATTTAGCAAAAAAGGATAAGAATTTTGCTGCTTGACTGAGTCAAGCAGCAAAATTTGATAATCTGCTTCTCAGTCTTCTTGACTGAGAAGCAGTCAATTCTGCTTGACTGCTTCTCAGTCAAGCAGAATTTTGCTGCTTGACTGAGTCCTTCCTCAGTTAATACCTGCTTGGTTACAGCTTTGGCTCAAGGCATGTAAGATCTTCTATCAGTTAATATGTTCAGTTCCTTTATATTGCTAGAGGCTGAAACAGTTCCTCTGCATTTGTAAATGTGTAAGACTATCATAATTAATGTCGCTCAACATTTCAGTTACATAAACTTGTCTGATAATTAAGTGGCACGCCCAAATATGACTTACTTTAAAACTAGGAGAAGTTCTTCCTATTTGATGATCTGCACTATAAGCGAACAAAGCGTTAACTCTCTCCTGCTTCACAGAGGTCAACATCTGTCAATGTGCAATTTTTCTTTGTGTTTCAGATCTGAAACCAGCCCCCTCCAGAAGGCAGTGGAGTTTTACTGTGATAATTATCTGTGTCATCTTACAGACAGCACTTGATGCCTTTCTCATTTATAAAGGTACAAACATATCGACAAAAATTCTGGACTAAAATCACAGTTCGGTTTTAAGATAGTTTTAATTCAGATGCAACAATTAAAGAAAATTGTAAATATGATTTAACTTATGTTAGTCCTAAAAGTCCTAAATGTTTTAATGAAAGAACTGCTATTTTATTTATTTTTTATTTCTGGCCGTAGTTGTGTTGGAAGCGAGCCCTGCGTCACTGAGTGCAACGTCTCATCACAGCGCCCTCAGCAACAACGACCTTGACCTCAACCTTCTTATCCAGAACAACAGCCAAGAAGCCAAGAGCCTGAGGAGCCACTTATGGCTTTTGCAAAATCAGGTTCACATACACTTGTATATTTGACAGAACATTTACGCAGCTGGTTCTGAGTTTGGTTTTCAGAGGTGCAGACTTGAGTAAAAAAAAAACCAATAATTTCAAAAACTCAAAATATAAATGTGTCTTCCAATAAGTTAGAACTTATAATGACCAATGTAAGTATTTTAATTAGGCTATATGTAACATGTTATTTATTATTTATATGTAAATCATTTGTATATCTTTTGGTTACCATGGTAACAGGTCAAGAGTGTGTGTGGTGAGGAAGGTCAGCTACAAAGATTAAGGGCTGACTTGAACTTGCTCAACACCAGCAACCAAATCCTGGAAAACAAACTAACAAACATTAAAATCAAAACAGGTACATATACATGCATGGTTGAGTTTAAAATTTTGAAACATTTGTGTTGAGAAACCAATCTGAGGTCAAATATATCTTTTGAACAAATTTATTTTGTGCTTTTAGGCCCACCAGGTACAAACGGACTACCTGGGCTAGCAGGTCCGAAAGGAGAGAGAGGCCCAAAAGGTGAGTCCATCTTAACTGGACATTACGAACATGAATATGAAGTGTCACATTCAGATTTTTTTAGCGCATCTCTCAAAACAAGTATTACGTTTGACCACACAAATGCTCACATTTCTTTTCATGTTAACTAAAAAAAAAAAAAAAAACATATTTAAAGAGGTTCCACACTGCAGCAGAGGTTGATATGTGCTTTTATTATTGTTTTATTATTTATTTGGACAATTAGAGGTATCCTTTGAATACAGTAATTACATTTAGTCTCGCATAACATAACCTTCTACAGCTGATGTGAGAATTATGATTAGTTAAAATATGTGATCACTCCAACCTTATCCAAACCTTAGAGCCCTGCTTTTGCTGCTGGTGTGCCAAGAATGCAACAACTGAGGAGAGAGTTTGTCTTGTTACATGACTAATAAGAACTGATTTTAAAAGTTTATAGGCATTTGTTATAGTTGCTTCGCCCTTGATTTGATTTCACAAAAAATATGGACATGGAGATTTACTATCTTGGACAGATTCCAGGTCAGTATGTTTCACAGGTTGCCTTGTGCTATTTATTTTATTTTTTTCCATTTATTAAAAAATGAATCCATGTTTTCATCCTAAGTGCTTAAATAGCCACAAGTGGACTTGTTTCTTGATGATGCTTTATCTAAAAGGCTCCTTTAGTTTTGGATATGGACTGGAACTCAAAAATGTACAATATTGTGTAAAACTGCAATATTGCTTGCCATTCACCTCAGAAAGTGAAATGGATATTTTACTGAAATTCATTACTTATCTCCACAAGTAATGAATTTCAGTAAAATATTTTGAGTTTTGCATTGTTTATGGATATAGCTTACAAGTAAAGAAAACCAAAAGTCAATGTCTCAGAAAATTATAATATCCCCTATCAAAGAAAGATGTTGTAACACTTTCATGCCTCCTCTTGCGTGAAATACTGCATCAATGTGACGTGGCATGGAGGCAACCTGTCTGTTGCACTGGACAGATGGGATGGAAGTCCATACAGCTTATGACTGTCTTCAAGTCATATCTGTTAAGTCTCCTGTTTTGGCTGGGAAACTACCGTATTTACCCCTGTTTCCCGCCTTGCTCCCATATTAGTGTTTTTCCATAAATTTCCCGTATCACAGCAGCCATTTTGGCCGCTTCTCCTTGGCCTCTCCTTGGGCTGCCACCATATCATGGTGGAAGGGTTTGTTTGTCCCAGTGATCCTTGGAGCTATGGTGTCTGGGCCTTTATGTCCCTGGCAGGGTCACCCAAGGCAGACAGGTCCTAGTTGAGGAACCAGACCAAGCGCAGCCGGAAGACCCCTTATGACACATATGTCAAAGTCAAGGAATTAATTATCTGTGGTCCTCTGGATGATATTTAATTACAATTAGAACTGGCCCGCAGGCCACAGTGGCCCGCTGGCGTTTTGCACACACCAACACTACATTCCCCATAATGCAACGGTAGCCTGCAAAGTCACTGCAGCACAAGCAGCTTCTTCAGCAATCAGAGCAAAGATCAACTTTCAGGTACCCCCTCCTCAAAAATGGCTAAACGTTTAGTGGACGCTGAGAACAGAGGGTTTCAGGCCAGGTGGGAGGCAGAGTTCATGTCCACGGAGGTAAAAGACAAACCTGTGTGCAGTGATGTTAGTAATGTGTTACTGACGTCGGACCACTTTTTTCAGTAATGAGTAATCTAACGTTTCTATTTCAAATCAGGTAGTCAGACTACAGTTACTTATCGAAATCACTTTGCGTTATTATTTTCTTTTGTAATTCAATTTTACTTCCTCTACTTGGGGAGAGTCTATGTGACAGTATCAGCAGCAACAGACATTTATTCTTTTAATGTACAGAACATGCTAGAAGTTGGTTTTTGCCTGTTTCCCCGTTGAAAAATGGTTTTACTTGAAATTACTGACAGATCCATAAGAAAATATTGCTTTATTTATTTAATTATTAAATACTATACACTTTGACATCCCTGTTCTAGTCAATTGAGGTAGATGGCCTCTTGTACTGAGCCAGGTTCTGGTTCTGCTGGAAGTTTCTTCCTGTTAAAGGGGGATTTTCCTCTCCACTGTTGCTACATACATGCTCAATACTGTATAAGGGATATCTGTAAAGTCAATGACAACGCAAAGGCTACACTTTTATCCAGCGGGAGTGGCCTGCCGGGTTTCCTCAGAAATTTTTTTAAATTTCTTTGAATAATTAATTTAGCATATTGTTTTGTTTGATAACTTGGATCATTTGGAATGTATGTGTGATTGAATTGAAAACATTTTTTGTAAAGTGCCTTGAGATTCGTTGTGAATTATCACTATATAAGTAAACTGAATTGAAATTAAATTTAATTAATCTATTTATTTGTGCATGTATCAAAACTACAGAGTCCCCTTTCCTTAAATCCTTAACAGAGTTCATATTATGGATACTGTGGGAGATTAAAGTTAGCACACTGTATCTGTTCCAAACCCAGGAATTATGATGGATTTGTGTTTATGATCATTGTCCCGTTGTGAGATCCAGTTGTTTCCAAGTCTGAGTTAGTTATTTGTTGGTTGGTTAAATTTGACAAATCTGGTGTTTGTTCTACTTATTCATTATTTCATCCATTGTGAGTTAAGCACTTATTTTACTGTTAATTTTCTTTTTTTCTTTTTCATTTGGTGTGATGCGTTGTACACAACAGAAAAGGCTTGCATGCAGTGCTTCTTTTTGACAGGTGACAGTGGGGTTCCTGGCCCTTCAGGCCAAAAGGGTGAAACAGGACTCAAAGGGGGAAAAGGAGAACAGGGAGCTACTGGTGAAGTTGGTGAGTTTTAGTTTTCAGTTACATTAATGATGCATGTATGAAAAGTGGTCAAAGAAATTTGCATATTGAAATTGAAATGTGCATAATCTATGTTATGGCTGAAATATAGAACCACCTTCCCTATTGGTACTTTTTTATATCTGCGTAACAATCAGAGTCCCAGTCAGCTGGGATCTATGTCTAGGGGTCAGTGGGTAAAAACCAGGATCCACATCCCATCACAGGGCAATGTGGGGAGACAGTGGATGGTTTATTAGCTACTTAAAATGCTCACAACTAAGGGCAAATTAGACTGTCCCATTTACCCTTACTGTCATAAGGAAAAACTGAACTAAAAGTAAAGTTCAGTGAACAAAAATTTAAAGTGCATGCTTAATAGGAATAGAATATGAACAATATGAACTCCTTTAACTCCTGAACAGAAAATGTGTCAGCAGATTGTTATGAAATATTGAAGTGTCTCTTCCCCCTTTAATCTGTGATGCTCATCAGAAATATTGCTGACATGCTGCTATTTAAAGGAAAAACAGAACATATTTTCACAAATGACATATTGGTCAAACAAAAAATCTTGAAAAATATCAAACAGCTAGTCTTGCTGTGTGTGTTTTTGTATGTGTGTGTGTGCCACTGTAGGTCCCACAGGTTCAGCAGGGAATCCAGGAGCACCAGGCAATAAGGGGGAGCCAGGCGACTCAGGAGCCCCAGGTAAGGTTGTAGGTTAAATGGTAGTTCATAAGAATGAATACATACTGACCCTGCCTGTCAGCATGTAAAGCTTTTATTGTTTCTTTCATAAATTATTGTCACTATTGGTTTAGCAGTAGATAATTTCCTTAAAGTTTTTGTCTTGTGTCATCTATTTTTATGACTACAGGCCCTCGTGGAGAAAAAGGTGACTCTGGAATGTCTGGAAAGAAAGGTATCCAAAATTGTGTTAATGCATTGATGCCTTAAGAAGGTCCTGGAGGGCTGGAACCCTGCACATTTTAGTTCTCTTCCTGGTGGTAGTAACAACCTTTTCAGCATGCTGGTGTTCTTCTTACGCCTCTAATGAGCCATCATTGGATCCGGGTGCGTTAAACCAGGGAGAAAACTAAAACATGCATGATGGCAGCCCTCGAGGAGCCACTTTGAGCACCACTGTTTTAATGTCTTCCTGAAACCATTTCCTAACAAGCATCTTTCTAAAAGGTAGCCTCTTCACCAGACGTTTGTATTCAGAGCAGAGAAAAACAATATTATGATCTGATTTCGCCAGAGGAGGTCTTAGTTTGGAGACATTTGCCTCATTGACATTAGCATAAAGCAAATCCAAAATCTTGCTTCATGAGTGGAGCAACTGACAAACTAGTGAAATGTTGGCAGTGTTGAAGAGAGTGAGGTATGATTAAAATCACCAGATATTGAAACAAATGCATTGGGGTGTTGTGTCTGTATCCTAGCAACAACAGAATGTTTGTAAAGGTGTATGTATTAACACAATACATTTTGTTCTTGATTTCTGCAGGGGAGTCTGGATCGCCTGGTTCATCTGGATTAAAAGGACAAAAAGGAGACCCTGGAAGTGCTGGTCCTCGGGGACCCCCAGGTCATCTGCTTGTTTACATTCCACAATAGATAGTTGCAGAGCATTTAAGTCATAGTGTTTATATGACAAAATTTAGAAGTGGCAGAAAACAAGTGCATATATGCAGTTTGTTTACAGATATACGGACTATAGTCATGTATAAAATGACTCAACCACTTTATTCCTTACCATATTTTGTTTGTACTAACCGAAATTATATAAATATATATTTTCTAACTGCGACAATAATGGGAGAGAGAGAAAATATGTTGTAGAAGTCAGCAGAAAAAGACGTAACTATAATTTGGATCTTGATTTATTCTCAATATCTTCCAACCAAAACCAAAAAAATAGAATGAAGTACAACCGTTGGTGTCTTCTCCTCTCACCTTCACAATAAAAGTATACCTTCGGGTGTGAAATATATACATTGTATATATTTCACACCCCCTGAACACACAAAATGTCACAAACACAAAAACATGTAACATGTGAAACAACATCACAAGTACATAAAAGAAAACACACAAAGAAAAAACTAAATAGGAGCGACAAACAAAACAATTGGAATATCTAACAGTAACGACTAGGGAGTTTATTAAGTCGACCACCATGGCTTCTTTTCACAGAAACACTGGTTGAAATTGAAAGAGTCTCCAGATCGACTGCTACCAAACTGTCCACCTGAGGGGAATAAACCAGCTGGAAGGGGAGGATAAACCAGCTGGAAGGGGAGGACCCGGAAGAGTGGGTAAAGAAACTGGGGGATGACCATGGCGAGGTGGCTGAGAACACTCAACTGGGTCTCCTGGTAATACAAGCTGGCTTCAAACGGTCCACCAAAATACTCTCCTGAATACCCCCCAAATCCACCAGAAAATCCTTAGGTCCCCTCGCCAAAATATGGAATGGACCATTCTAAGGAGGCTGAAGTGGTGAGCGGTGTGAGTCATGGCGGATAAATACATACTTGGCAGACATTTCGTCCTTTGGCACAGACACAGTGTGGAAGGCAGCTATGTGCTGACAACAGGGCAAAAGATCTAGATTTCCCATTTAGAACTGTTCTACTCCCCTGGGAATCAACCAAACCCCCTGGATCCTGAAGAAATTCCCCTGGCATCCTTAAAGGCTGGCCCAGGACCAACTCAGTTGAAGAAAACCGCAGGTCCTCTTTTGGAGCCGAACGCAGGCCCAACAAAACCCAAGGCAGGCAATCTATCCAGCTATTATCCACCAACAAGGCCCGCAATGCAGCCTTCATTGTGCAGTGGAACCTCTCACAAAGACCATTGTCATCCGCAGGCACCATACTGCTGCCTGCGGATGGTAGGCAGCAGTATGGTGGAGTTTAACCCCAAGGCTGTCTGCCACTGCAGTCCACAACTCTGAAGTGAAATCTGTCTGAGGTCAAGTGCAATAGCACACCAAAAGCGGGACACCAAATGCCCGAGCCACATCAGCCGAAGTGGTTGATGTGGCTGCTGATACTGGCAGGACACTTCCCTGTGCACCCAAGTACACCAGGAAATGCCGTCCACAGACCTCATCCATAATGAAAAGCATCTTGTCCGAGCTGCCGGCACACACAGCTGCTATTGAGCACCAGCTCTGTCATTTCCTTGAAGCACGAGCAAACATGGAGGAATGCAGCACTTCACCTTCACTCCGAACTAGGGATGGTAAGAAGCAGATAACGTCGTCCTTCTCTCGCACCGTCACTGCAGCCAAGGCATCAACAGGCTCCGACTCTCCTTGAGTCACACCTGGTAGAAGTGCATTCATACTGATAGCCAACAAAATCTGAGCCGCTTCTTCAGCCAGGGAGCAATAATCTTTTGTCTGGATCAGTAGAGAGCTGGCCAGTGCGGTGCAAACAGGTGGAGGAAGCTGGCACAGAAACAGATGTGTAAAAAGGAAGGAAACATCTCCCGAGCCAAGTAATGCCAGCATCTTCTCCATCAGCTCGGAGGGCTTGCGATCCCCAAGCCACTCAGAGAGCCGAAGCAGATTCTCCTGGAGTGCACTGTACTTGTTCACAGTTGGTAGGTTCCTCAGCAGACCCATCAGATGGCGGGTGGAAACAGAAACCTTTGCATTCCAAGACAAAAGGAAGAAAATTCCCTTTCACCACAGACTATGTGGGGCCTGCAGCCACAAACAGTGGATCTGAGAGAGATTAACTGTGGTTGGTCCACTCAAACCCAAAGAACTTTGTGCCAATAATTCCCGGCCTTAGACAGAGTTGAGATAGTGAGCCTGATGCCAGCGTCTGACCAATGGTTTAAGGAGAGACCGCTGTCTCTCCTTAAACCATTTCCTCATAATACAATCTACTGTATTTTGCAAACTGCAACAGTTCCTGTCCCTGCAGCAAAACACCAACACATGATGCTGCCACTCCTTTGGGATGATGCTTTAACACTTACAAGCTTCCCCCTTTTTTCTCTGAATACAATAGTAGCCACTGTCTATTTTAATTTCACCAGAACAAAGGGCATTTTATCAGCATATAAACTGTTAATCCAAGATTACATTTGAAAACTATAAGTTTGCTTTTTATATTGCTTTTGGAATCAGTCATCTTTGACTGACCCATGTAAGACCAAATCTTCACAAAGCATGCACACCTCTAGGACACTGCAGCATTCTTCTTCCTGATTGGAATGACAGCTGATCCTTCCCAGGGTGTTTCTTTGCATATCCTTTGAATAGATAAACATTGAGCATGGTGCTGTTAAGCATCCAGAAATTGTCCCCAATATAAACCAGATCTTATGAGATCCCGTTATTTTGATCATATCCACTATTGTCATGTCAGCCTGAACAAGAATTAGTTCTAAATATACTTCAATATTCATGCTCATAGCTGACTAAATAAATTTTATAAGCCATACTTATAGCTCCAATTTGAACTACTCTCATTTTTATGTTGTCTTAAATAAAGTTTAAAAAAATATAGGTCAATGACAAGTATACAGATGGATTCTGCCATTGTCAGACAATGCTTAGCTTTTTACAGACATTAAATCAAAGTTGAGCTTTTTGGTTATAAGGGAGTTATTAAGGAGGAACATCATTGTGGGCTACACAATGATGTTCCTCCTTAATAAAGCACAAATTCTGTTAAAACACACTGCCTTTTTTTTTTATTCATATGAATCAAATAGATGTATGTTTTTCTTTCAGTTAAGTTCCTGCAGAATAGCAAACAAATTAGTTAAAAACTGCATTATCTCTGCACGTCTTTTCTTCGTCTTCCATTTATCGACCACAAATTTGGTAGCAAAAACCATTTAGGGTTGAAACAGCTTGAAACAGCTCCATTCGTTTCAAGCGATGGAGCTGGCAGCATCAGTTGTTATCCTGAAAGCAAAACCAACATAGTCAAACTTAGTGGAGGGACACACTTAGTTCCTCACAAAGCTGTTTTGTATGCCCTGATGGAACAGAACAAGTGTTTCTATAAAAGACATCTACAAGTAATTCACTAATGAATTAAATGTTGTGAAGTGACAGAGGATCACAGAGCTGTTTGCATATCCTTTGAATAGATAAACATTCTGTGAACACTCTGTGATAATGACAGAGCCATGTCATTATCACAAGGACTTTCCCATGTTGTTTAAGGGCATAATAATCTTGATGTATGTAACTTTCTGACTTGGAAGAAAATTATTAAAAATTATTAATCTTTCTCTCAACTGCCTGGCTTTTAGCAAATAGAAATAATTTTGAAAATTTTAACTGACCTAAAACAGAAAAGGTTTAGCCTGACTGAGTGACCAAGAGACAAAAATGGTTATGCCTTTTTTTTTTCTTTTTCTTTTACAATGCTTGAAAAGATGTGTTAAAGAAATCCCAACAGCTTTTGTTTCAATATATTGTTTGTGCTTTGTGTTTTACCAGGTGCAAGAGGACCTGTTGGATTTAATGGAACTCGGGGTATGTGCATACTTAGTCAAATGCCCTAAGATTAATTTTTTAACTTTTACCAACTATTTAATCAGCTGAATTAGATGTAATATTTTTTCCTCCATTCCCTCAAACTCACAGGTCCACCTGGACTGCAAGGAGAAAAGGGCGAGTCAGGAAAACAGAGTAAGTACTTATAGCAGAGAGCAGTTTAAACACAACAGCTACGAAACAGCAACAGCTGCTTTCATTTGTTGGCATAGATGGAAAAGTGGCATGTACATTCTCAGCATTTAGCATTTGAAACTATAGTTAGAGACATATGAGCTGTATAGTACATGAACTGGTTGAAGGAATGACGTACAGAATGAAACAAACTATATCCAACAAATTGATTTGTATTACTTAACTATAATAACTTGTTACATTACTGACAAAACTGTAATCATTATTAACTTACGATGTATGTTATTCCCTTTATTACACTTAAAATGGATAGAATTATTAAGTGATTATCCATTAATAAATCATTGCTTGATACAAGTTTTTTTCTACATACAATTGTTCTATACTGGTGAACATGTTAAATTGTTGTCTTGCAATTACCCTGCACTCTGTTAGTTGCTTCTAGTTTATCTTTTTATACATCTTTCCATTCCTCCAGCATACGTTAAATATGACCAGCAAGAATTCAGACATTACAAAGCTTCTGTATCTGATATTGGCTAGTATGTGTGTTTTTTACAGTTAGTCATTTCTATTAGTGTTAATTCACATCCAAATGATTTTAAATCTTAAACTTTGTGCCTCCCCAGTCAAAGTGCGTTTAGTGCCTGGAAAAAACAGAGGACGAGTGGAAGTCATGCACAATGATGTCTGGGGCACAATTTGTGACGACAGCTTTGGAACTTTAGATGGGAGAGTGATCTGTAAGATGCTAGGATTCCAGTCTGCTGTTTCCACCTTCACCGCTACCCCAGGTAAGCAAGCATGCTCGGCCTTTTTTTTCAGTAGAGGATCTTAATTCTCCATTTTTTGGGGCCATAAGGAGGTAGGGCTTTATCCTGTAACCGGTGGGGTTGCTGGTTCGTCCCGCTCAGTCATTGTGTCCTTGTGCAAGACACTTCATCTACCTTTCCTGCTGGTGGTGGGAAGGCCTAATGGCTGAGATTGAATGGCAGACTCACTATCACTCAATATAGGGCAGCTGTAGCTACATGGTAGCTTGTCACCATTATTGTGTAAATGTGTGGATGCTTTTTCACTCAGATGTGAAAAAAAAAAACTGTAAAATGGAAATACAAATACAAGATGTTAAGAAGCAGAACAACCTTTGTCTGATTTTCATTTCAGAAGTACAGTAGTACTTGGTTAATACCCTTGTAGAGAAGTAGAAAATGATCAAAAAGCCAATTGGCTGTTCTGAGAGATGCAGCACTCTTCAGTACATAGAGAGAGGCCTTCATCCCAAATCTTTTCTTAATACTTTTTTGGGAATCACCTTTCTCCTGATATTTTCTGAGATAACACAGTTCAAATCAAAATAAATAAGTAGAACGAAGAGAACGAACAAAATACCGTCCTATGACTAGTCAGGTACTTAAAGATTTCTTTAAAGAAGTGTCTCATGTCTGTTTTCAGGTGCCGGTAAGATCTGGTTGGACGAGCTGCAATGCACAGGAGCAGAGTCGGACATCTTTGACTGTCCACACAGTGAAGTTGGCGTTCACAACTGTAATCATGATGAGGACGTGGGAGTACAATGTACATAAAGGCAGAAGAGAGATTAAACTGTGCAAAAGTTAACTTTGTAGTCCTTATGTTAGACTGAAATTTATCACATTATTTCATGTTTTTCTTTCCAGTCATATCGCTTGAGTTATACACTATTGGACCATACCTTTAGAGACACTATATTTTTGGAATAGGTCCCATATTATGCATGAAAAATCTGCCCTGCAATTGGCTAAACTTAACATCTGACCTTCTTGGGTGTATTTGGCATTGTTCATTCATCAAATTATATATTACACCAGAGCCAGCCCAACGCATAAGCAAACAAAGCGGACGCTTAGGGACCCGGGGTCGCTAGGGAACCCCCTAGTGGAACATTTTTTTTTTTGTAATAATTTCTACGTGATTATATTAAAAACACATAATTCATTATAAAGTTACAATATATTATATATTTGATAACGTATGTATAAATTTTTCTTATATGGGCAAAAAGAAAAATAAATAAATTGCTCTTGGGGACCCCCTGGAGGCCGAGGTAGAGACCACACTGAACGGTAATATGAGCTGCTGTGCAGAGTGCATCCAAACCTGCAAAGCATCGGCAGAAGATAAGTTATAAAAACAATATCACAAAAAATGATTTATCCTACAGGGAGAGAGAAAAGAAACAAGAAGAATAGAGAAAAAGTCAAGATAAAGGTTTGTTTAATGTGTCTTGGTAATGTAATGTTTATCAGAAAGATTTGTGGAACTGCTAATTGAAAATTAGCTTGATAGCACAAATGTTTGTATTTGTGTAAATGAGTTTATTCTCCTGGTTGACCCTGGATGTTTCTGATTTTTTTTTTTTTTTTTTTGTAAAACTTGTTTGATAACATTTGACAACAATAATTAAAACTTATCAATGTTTGATATTGTCTAGCAAAATGTTTTCCCCACAGGCTACATGGCTCCTGTATTAATAAATCGATGAGTTACTTGAAGCTGTGGTTGGTGAAAGGTTTTTTGCTGCTGATAATTTATCCATCTATAAGAAACTGTATTTTTTACATCAACTTATAAGTTATGTAAAACTTCTCCAATAAAAATAGTTTGAAGACAGAATCAATCCAGTACCGATCAACACTCTCAAGGGAGAAGGACTCAGCTGGTAGAAATTTTATTTTTATCTATTGTAATTACACCTAAGAGAATGTAATTTAATCAAAGAATGTCATGAATATCTAGGTATGTATTCCATCTTAAGTTGGGCTGCATCTGTCATATGGTGGTGTTGTGGAGGTGGTGAGGCAGACGCTTGGAGGCCCAGGTAAGGTGAATGGTGGGAGTTTAATTACAATAATGTCCAGAAAACACAGTTGACAAACACAAGTCCGCAGCCAGGCATCACGGCTGAGCGGAAGCCAGGGCTCGCACCGGTACCAGCAGGTCAAACAGGCGGACAGCAGGACAACAACGACAAGTGATGACGACAAGTGATGACGACAAGTGACGACGACAAAAGACAAGAACCCGACGTAGAACAAAGGACACAGGAGGGATTAAATACACTGAGGGTAATCACAGGAACGAGACACACCTGGGAGTAATCAAGGGGAAGACAGGACAACGAGGAGACTCAGGACACAAAAAACTCAAATAAACGGTTCATTACAGCATCAACTGCAGTTTTCGGGCCGATCCCCGGTTACCAATCTTTAAAAAGCCTGACCTGCCGATTTTGTTTTTGGCCGATACCATTTTTTTTTGTCTGAAATGTTGCTAAATGTTTTAAACCTTTGTTAACAAGGATAAGATCAGTGGATAAGATGAGCTTCATGTAAGTACCGACTGATCACCAATCCCACAAAAGTTAAGGAAATTGGTGCCAATAAATGTATATAGATATATATATATACCTATATATATATCAAAGATGCAATCAGAGATGCAATAAGTTTATAGCAGGTGTGTGAATGATCTAATAATCTGACTGAGGATTGCAGCCAGTCCACATTATTAGCAGAACCTGAAGGCCCCAAAACCAAATTTTGCTTAGGGTCCCATGGAGGCCCAAGCCTCCATGGGACATAACACAACAAAACTGAGAATGTGGAGACCTAGTCAAGAAACATATTGCCTTGTTCAGTATCATGGAATAATAATGGTCTACTGAAAGAGACCCTTGTTTTTAAGGAAGTGAGTCGGCAAAATGCAAGGTTTTCCAGCAACCCTTTAATCAAAGCTTCTTCTATGTCTACTAACTTTCCTTTTCCCACCAAGTTCTCTGATAACTATAGTCATTGATGAAACCTTGTGTCCACATGGTGTTTAAAGAAAAAAATATTTATTACATCAGATCACAGTAACCCATATACAATTGTTCATCTTTACTCTATATTATGGACATTTTTGTTGTTGGACAAATGATTAATCCATTTGAGTTAAATGAGCTTTTCATTGTGCTGGAGAGGCAAGCTTTCACAGTCATTAGGTGGTCCCTTCGGAATTCTGACAGTCCTGTCAGTTCTGCTTAACACTGGATAGATGCATCACCAATGCTTTATCTCATGAAATCTGCTTAACAATAAATGCGTAAAATAAAAAAAATTGTGTTGTTCATCCTCCCTGATTAAATGTAATGTTGATTCCATTTGCCTTGAAATTTTCAACTGCAAAGAACATAGAACATACCCGGGTTTGTGTTTATTGCACATGTGGGAACTGAAAGTGTCCCACGTGTGCAGTAAAACATGAATGCTAATGATGGAGCATATCTCATGATTTAAAGTTGTTGTCCAACCAGCACTTAAAGCTGCTCTTAGCAGCGTCATCTGACTGGTGGAGAGACCAGGCCCAGTACAGGTCAGTTTGGTGGTTGGACCACCAAACAGGTCAGTTTGGTGTTTTTTTAATTAATTAATTAGTTCATTAATTAATTTTAATTTTATTATTATTTCACATAACTTCTTTTAAACGCATAAATTATTTTTGAATTTTTTTTAATGTGAATTTTATTTTGTATGCCTGCTACTTTGAACATCATTTTAAAGACACAGCTCGAACAAAACTGTCTCATTTTTGTTCCAAACTGACCAAACAGGTCAGTTTTTACTTTACTGCACTTTCTTTGAGTATTTTTTATCTGTCAACTTTTCAGTGCCACCTATATGTTTTATAATTTGCTTTTGCTGCTTCATCTTTTTGGCTAATGTGGACTTATTTAATGTTGTTTATGACATCAGTAACTGACAGGTAATGTTCGACAGAGGAAGAAGCTGGACAATAAACTGCAGAGCAACAATGTCAAAGATGTGTGGTCAGGGATGAAGAAGATTGGAGGCTTCAAGCAAAATTAGGATCAGGTAGATGAAATTCTGGACAGAGGAACTGAGCTGAACACATACTTCAACAGGTAGTAGTTGGTGGTCTGCCAGGAGATGCAGGGCAGGCACCAAAGCAGGTCTTCAATCTGTGCTCAGGTGAGAGCACAGTTAGTGGGTGTCATGGTAAAAATTACAATAAGGTCACATCTGCTAGTCATGTCATATGAAATGTTTGTGAACTCTCACCAAAAGAACTATTTGGGTTACATGTACGAGGTTGGAAGGTTGTTTTCCACAGCTGCGTCAGGACCAGACCGTCTTGCTCCTTGTTTTTATTCCTTATCATTATATAACAACTTACATGTTGTCTCTGACTGGCAGAGCTTTGCGAGTCTTGCATCCAGACTGGCTTGATTATTGATTGTCTTTTGAGATCTCTGAAAGACAATCAGAGAGCTGTCTTTCAGAGAGCGGTTCACAATTCATGAATAAACCTGATTGACTGATTTTACCTGAACAGTGCTTGTAAATACTTTTTTTCCACGACAGTGGATGAGAGTGCTGATAGCAATCCTCGTCAGTGTCAAGCTTTGTGGTTGGATTTACTATAGATTTACCAAATTTTACTGAATCCATTTTGAAACACGCCACTGATGCTCTTATCAGGAAGACAAGCCCTTAAGTCAAATTCTGATGAAGGCCTCATCCAGCCTAAGGTGCATTCACACTGGATAGCCCAGTAGACTCAGTTCGATTGGGAATCAAAATCGCAACATTTGTTACATTTTCAGGTCGATAGTTCGCATTCACACTGCACTGTGTCAAACGACCCAAACTAACTGAAAACCTGTCCACCCAGTGGTGGCGCTGAACCAAGAAATACTGAAAAAATTGACAAAACCTCTAAAGAAGACACAGAGTACAAGTTCTTTTCTGTAAACAAAAATGGAGCTGCATGGAGTTTTAGGATTTCTATTTTGTCTGTGGTGCATGTATCAAACAAACAACTCTCAACAATGGACTCGGGAAGAGCAGAACAGTCAGAAGACCACGAGGAATATTATTTTTCACACCTGGCGGCAGAGACGGTTCCATATGAGGCGGCGTGCACTACGTAGCAGTGCATCCAACGTGTACAGACGTCAAACAAGGTACAAGATATAAATAACGTCATTACTATTGTTGCTCAAGAACATGGCATTACACATATAATCAAAAATAAATAAATCAACTATCCAACATCCGACAGTACAAATATCACTGGACAGAAAGATCAAATGTTGCCGCCTATTGTATGTTTCTTCAAATAGAAACTATTTTAACTATATTGAAGAGTTGACTGAACTTTAACATTTCATAATTATATTAAAATTAGTGTAAGTACTGCTTTTGGAATGGTCTCTTGTCAGGTTGCATTCAGACAGGTTTTCTACTGTTTTAGAGTTCACTTCAACCGGACCGAGACCTAGGATTTTAGGTGGATCAGAGTTTGCTTTTTAAGTCCGTTTTGGAATTCAAATTTGCATTCTGACCTCCCAAAAAAAATCAGACTTTCTGATTCAGGGCTCTAAACCTGGGTTGGTCTGATTGCACCCTTAGATGAGCCCTGCATGGTAAGTTGAATCCGCTGCACTGTACATCTTTGCTGGATACAGAGGGACAAACAGAGACTACATTTATGTGAATTTAGTAGCTCTTCCATTTTATGTCTGTTGAATGTTTAATAGCCACAAAAACAATTTTGGCTGCCTGAGTTTTATAGGACGAGTATTTGTGAAATGCACACACAGCCACATGCATTATCTCTGGCTGACTAAGTGGATAAAGCACTTGGTATGGAAAAATAATAAAAAATTATAAAATAAAACCAGCATGTCTACAAGGTGAGCGCAAACGCTTCTCCACAGGCTGGACCCCTTCACCACTAACACACCAACCAGCTGGTATCAATACGTAGATTGTATCAGCGCAGACACAGAGCCAAGTTCTGACAACTTGTTGAGATGTAAACGCCGCACATAAGACAAATTACTCTCACCTGCACCTCTGAAAGTGTGACAGGTTATATGCCTGCAATAGACATAAAGCTGCAATCCGGCTTATTTAAAAAATATATATATATATTAAGAGATTTACTTATTTATTTTGTAAAATATCCAACACTTGGCACAGGGGGCAGGTAAAACATGTGGGGCCACTAGGCTTATAATACACTGGGGGAAACCCTGATAAAAGAATAACCTGACAAGCACATATCAGGAACCCTGCAGTTTGCCTATTGCCATGGAGTTGGAGTTGATGACGTCATCGTACACCTGCTTCAAGAAACTCTCTGTCATCTGGACAAAGCAGGCAACACTGTGAGATCACGTTATTTGATTTGACGAATAAACTGAACTTGACAACAATGTATATTAGTTAGGACTGATTTGGAATGCAATGTCCTTGACTTGGACTCTGTATGATGGACTGACTTGATTCAGTCTTGTACAATTATTGCAGTTGTAAAATAATTAAACAGTGGCAGTTCAATCTCACTATCCATCCAAAAACAACAGCACTAAAGGGTGGTGGCACAATATAGCAGAACCTCAAGGAAGACACCAATAGATCTTTAATCCAATAAACAATCAACATGTTCATGTTCAACACCATCATACAATAACTTAGCAGTCATACTACATTGCAGTACATTGTCGTTTAGCAACGCAGACGTCCAGAGGATACTTCCTTACTTGCACTTATTTAGCAACCCAGAACATAGATTAGAACAAACTTAGAATCCAGAAAAACTACCTGAGCAACTACGTTTTATACTCCTATTCTTCCAACCCAGAAAAGGAATCAGAACAGAGGATACTTACTTATACTTGTCTACCAAGGCTGAATAGGAATATCTAGTTTATCTAGTTTATGTACTTTGGATCAACATTATTAGACTACTTTTTAGACTGCTGTTCTTCCAACCCATAAATAGAATAAGACCAGAGGATACTTAGCAACCCTGAACAAGAGCACCTAGTTTACATACTTTAGATCAACATTATTTTTCTTCTTTTGCACTTTCCCTTGGTTTGTTATTTTGTTTGTATTTCCTTTTAATTCATGTAAAGCACTTTGTATTGCCTTGATGCTGAAAATGTGCTATATAAATAAATTACCTTTGCGTTAGTACTGTTACACAGTCATGAAGAACAGTTATTCAAAGTTTATTAACATATTTGTAAAACTAAACATATACATTTCAATAGTAACATATATTAGAGACATACCATATTAATAAAGGGACATAATAAGTCAATGTCATACTGTTCTTTCAACTAAAATCAACTAAACAAACACCCACATTTTTACATCACAATGGAAGTCCTGGTTGTTGTTATTCTGGCAGTGGATCCAGGAAGAACCAAGCTGAAAACTTCCACTGTTTGCTCACCATTTTGATTTGGGGTTTGCTTTATAGAAAACATAATCTTCTTTTCTGAAGAATCCCACTTCTGTTTCATTAGCTGGAGAGAAAAAAAAGTCAAATATTTAGATTAAACTGATCTGCTTGTTCTGGTAATTTATGTAGCATTTATTATAAAATTACACTACTGTACAATTATTAAAGAGCTCAATCTCATTTATTGTCTTACCACCCATCTGTTAGGATTTTTTTTCTTTTCCCTCTGAATGATAAATCAAGCTGCATAAACTTTAATGGGGATTTAAGGATTGCCTGTTATGTTAATTTGTGTAATGAGGGCCTATGCAGATCAAAACCCTTGTATCAAGCTACGAATATTTATCAGGCAGCTTTCCTTACTTATTCAATATGTTCCAGAAAAGTTTTTAACCAAATGCACTCTTAAAAATGCCAGGCTATCGGTGCATTGAAAATAGTCAACAAGAGCGCGCTGAAGTCTCACTTAGATCTGTCACAATAACAAATTTTGCTGAGCGATTGCCTCAAAAAAGATTGCGATAAACAATATTGTTTGAAGACCATTTTAAACTGATGTAATAGTAATGAGATAATAATACAAGCGATATCCTGCAAAAAATAGATACACTTTATTTTCAAAAGAACATTTAACATTTAACATTGGAACTGGTAAACTAACAAAACAACCAAAAATAAAATGGACTATCAGTCTCCATTAACAAAAAATGCACTTGAATAAAAATTAAACACAACATAAAACCAAAGTGGAAAGAAAAACTACATTCAACCAAAAGAGCACAGATTATAAAGTCTGTATACTATTTATTGCCCTTCAATAATTAATCATTAGATTCAGATAGAGAAGATGGCCATATCCATCTACCTGATGCAATAGTTCACTCCTCCAGTTAGCCCAGTTCACACTACACATTTTTTTGCCCTGATTTTTCCCTTACAATAATCTTAGAACGCCCAGCATTCTAAGATGCGATAATCGTAACCGATCATCCTGTAGTGTGTTATGACTGATCGGGTCCAGTCGGTAGAGCCTCGTGACCGCTCCGATCTAAATCAGGCTGATTGACCTGAGTGAAGTTAAGTCAAAAGGTCAACCAGCCCCCCACTTTTATGAAATCAGACAAAATTAGCGTCAAACGTTTGTGCTGGTTTGTGAAGCACTTTTTTGTTTGTTTGTGCCGCTATCATTTTAAAGATATAAAGAAATGTTTCTAGAGGTCATCAAAGGTCAATCAGCCCCCTCACGTTCTTCAAATCAGACAAAATGGGTATCAATTAACCCGACTACGTTTGTGCTGGTTTGTGCAAATGTTTGACACCAATTTTGTCTGATTTCATAAAAGTTGGGGGGGGGCTTGTTGATCTTTACCCTTTCATTAATATCTTCAAAGCCAAAGCAGCACAAACAAAATTTTTTGTTGCACACGAAGCATGAAGGGAAATCCCAAACAGCTGACATGGTGCAACCTAAAATCTACATCGGAGATGATATGTGGAAACAACATTAATGTTTATTCAACACTTCATGCAAAGAATACAGAAATGATGAGGGGAGGAGTTGAAGAGAAACTGGTCCCGTAGTTGATATACCTGATAACTTTTCAGCTGTTCATTGTTAAGGTGACATAAATAAGATTATTGTTATTAATTCTTCAAGTGATTTAATGTCTGACATCCATGCTTTTATTTTGAAGTGCTTCCTTTTATTTTGAAGG
>CAEGAD010053935.1:0-17312 GCA_903067055.1 Poeciliopsis paucimaculata
ATATATTTGTTTGTTTGTTTTTTTGTTTACCACAGACATTTTTACCTCTTTGACTTAAAATACTCAAATGGCACAGGCTTAAATAAATGTGTGAGATATTACTACTTTAATGAAAGATGAATTTACTTTAAGGCTTTTAGAACATCTTTTCAAAACAAATTTGTTGTTGTGAAAAGTATTATTTAGTTGATACCTTCTGTAACTGTTTCTGTGAGTCAGATGGTGCGTCACGCTCAGACCGCTGCTGTGCCGGCTCCTGAGCCCAGGATCAAGAAGTTCCAGGTGTACCGCTGGGATCCAGACACCCCTGGAGACAAACCCCGAATGCAGACGTATGAAATAGATCTGAACACGTAAGTCACAACTTGGGATCATTGAAAAACAGTGCTGCTGTATTTGAATTGCATATCATTGAAAATATTGCGTCTAACGTTGCTCTTAATGCAGTTGCGGTCCAATGGTTCTGGATGCCCTAATCAAGATCAAGAATGAACTTGATCCCACGCTTACGTTCAGACGTTCCTGCCGTGAAGGTGATAAATCAATTCTAGCTGATGCCAATTTGCACATCACAGTGCCAGCCATTTTAAACTTAGAAAAAATGAAGTCATCTGACGGACTTTCTGGCAGACTTATTGTGTACCAACCTTCTCAGGTATCTGTGGCTCGTGTGCCATGAATATAAATGGAGGCAACACACTGGCGTGCCTTAACAAAATTGATACAAACACCAGCAAACCCACTAAAATCTACCCACTGCCCCACATGTACGTCGTCAAAGATCTGGTGCCGGTGAGTGTGGTGCTTTAACTTTTTTTCAAAAGTTTTTTTTTTTGTACATTTCAGGAACATCAGACCATCTTTCTAAATCTTACCTTCAATTTCTATTCCCGCCAGGATATGAGCAACTTCTACGCACAGTACAAATCCATTGAGCCATACCTGAAGAAGAAGGATGAGAGTCAGGAGGGGAAGAAGCAGTATTTCCAGTCAGTGGAGGACAGGCAGAAACTGGTAAGTAATCAGACCTCAAATACTCCCACAGTAATCAGAATATTGTTTTTCACATCCTTGTTTAAGTGGCCAACTTGTCCAGAAGTAAAGACCACAAAGGCAGAGAAAGATTGTGTCTGATTCCCGTTTGCCTCAACAGGACGGCTTGTACGAGTGCATCCTCTGTGCCTGCTGCAGCACCAGCTGTCCGAGTTACTGGTGGAACGGCGACAAATACCTGGGGCCTGCTGTCCTCATGCAGGTCAGACATGAGATTCATATTGCTCTTATGCAAAAGTTGTTATTGGGCTGAAATGGATTAATCATGATTAATCTGATTAATCGTGATTAGTCAATTACTGAAACAATTGTCAACAAATTTAGCAATCAATTATCGTTAACTGGAGTATGGCGGTGAAAAAAACAATATATTCAGAGCAGTAACTGAGCCAAAGCTGTACAAAAGTATATACATTTTGCATTTAAGATAACCCCCCCCCCCCCCCCCCCCCCAGTTTTCTCTGTAAATATGTTTTGGACAAAACTCCTCAAGTGATATAGTCTTCACTTCACTCGGTTCACATTTAGCAACGTTTTTTTTAAATGTATTTCTAATATAGTATTAAAAGGTTGAAAAATAAAACATTTTCATTCTATGAAATGAAAAATCTTCAGACTGTACCTTTTGTTAATCAGATTATTTGTCAGAATAATTGACGGAATTATCAATTACTAGAATAATTGTTAGTTGCAGCTCTGTATCGATCGTAATAGTAATTCTTGTCGTGAACATAGAAATGTGATTGTTTTCAATTAAAGACACAAAACAAAAAGTGGGAAATAATTTTGATCTATCAGTTTTATATGGTCTTTTGTTGAGGCAATATAACTTTTTTTCTGATTTTACTTCTCAGATTTGTTTAAAGTTTTAATTTCCATGTCAAAGGTTGATAAGTGAACATGATGAAAACATGTACAAATCTCCAAACTTGGGCATCAAAGCAAAACACAAAGCCTACTACTCAAGGAGAAAGTCGTCTTAGTAAAGTCTGTGGCTCGAATCCACAGAGAGATTTCCTGGTCACAGCAAAATCTGCTGCTTTAATTTAACGTTATTGACACAGTCATTCCTCCAGGACAATGAGCTGGTACCAGCGGGCGAACAATTTCCTGCATTTGGATCAGACACTGAAAAAAAAATGCACCGCTTTTAAGGAGACTAGTTATGAATTTCATGTAATGATGTGACCCATAATCTCACCAGTACATGTTTGTAGTGAGAGACCACTTACATTAAAAACCTCAGTTAAAAAAAAAACGTGCATGCTGTACCTGAGAAACTTTATGCTCACAAGCAACATCCACACTTACCTCAGTGGTCTAGCTGCTGACTTTCCAAGAGCTATTAGTTGTTGCTTTGGCATGCAACTCTGTGGCTTCCTTAGCATTTTGTCTTCCTTTTAGGTTTTATTACTCCTACACATTTAAATTGGTAATTGAGAACAGTCAGCGTTTTGATGCATCACATCCAAGTCATATCACAGTAACTCAAGAATACATGGAGAGAAGGAGCTAGAGACCTTTAAAGTGAATCATTATTACTCTGAATTCTTAAACTCGGGCCGCTGTGTTGTTTTTCCACAGGCGTACCGGTGGATGATAGACTCCCGTGATGAATTCACAGAGGAACGTTTGTCTAAGCTTCAGGACCCTTTCTCCCTGTACCGCTGTCACACCATCATGAACTGCACAAAGACTTGTCCCAAGGTACCCAAAGCAATTAACAAACACATTTTGTCGCATAATTATGAGTTTCTTTGTCTCATTGTTCCATTCCTTTCAACAGGGTCTCAACCCGGGAAAGGCCATAGCAGAAATCAAGAAAATGATGGCGACTTACAAGGAGAGGAAAGCTGCAGCTTCATAAACAACAATTCTAGAATAAGATCTGGACAGGGAGGAGGACGAGAACCGACCTCTGACCTTCTGCTACATTGGCACTTTTTAAGACTTTGATTTTTGTATGGGTGGATTTGTGCAAGTGGGAATGTTACAGGGAAATAAAACTGTAAAAGTTAACAGCTGGTCATCAAATATATATTGTGTGCTTCAACATTATGGACCACAGCTTTGTTAATTGTGTGTAAACAGAAAACAGGAGCTTTGCACGTTGGTGTATTTAATCTGGTAATTGTAAATAATGTATTCAGTAAAGATTCTTGGCGCTCCTAATGCTGTTTTGCATTGATTTGGTCAGAAAAGACATTTTAATCAAATGTTGTTCCAACCTAAGCTGCAACAAATTATATCATGAAAGATACAGCGAGGTGAAATTTTCTCATCCAAATGGATCCACTGAAATACTAAAGATTATCATATTGTAAATTCGATATGTCTGAGAGGAGAAATAAAGGTCAAAAAGCAAAATGATATGCATTTGTAACTAGCAACATTGAGCCAGTTTACACAAATGATGTAGAGGATGTACTGTTTACTTTTTTTTGTTGTTTAAAACATATTTTTTTAAATTAGGTGACCTTCCTGGAGGAAATCAGTTGCACTGAAATGTATTTAGGAGTATCAGAATGAAGGAAGGATCTGAATACGAATGCACACAATTTGCAAAATTTTTATTTATTAAAAATATATGTTCTTGCTACTTTGTATTAATGTATAGTGTATATATACAATATACAATACGGGGGATTTGACAGGTATGTTAAAAATGTCTTATCTGCTCGTCGATTGGTTACGCGTGTTTGTGTCTTTTGGGTGATTCGGCTTGCCGTAGGAGAGTGCAACTGCGTCTTCAGAGACAGGTTTTGAAACAGATCAGCCTTTCCCGTTAGAGGACAGTTTTCAGGAAGCATGTAGAGGTTCTGACGGTGACCACAGGATGTACCAGCAGGGTAAATGTTTCTGTCTGATACTTAGCTGTTTCTTCCACAGAGGAGCTGATATAATGTGTCTGCTAGCCGCTAGCATCAGACAGTCAGTCAGGGATGCTACTACAGTGTATTTACAACTTATCTGCTGTTAGCTTTGTCTGATCTAAGATGGAAAACCAACATAAAGCAAGCAAACAACACAACAAAAAACATTCATCTACCTTGCTTGCTTACACTGTGCAATAATAAAGCTAAAATGATCCACAGACTTTGCTGACACTTTAATCATAAATTGTTTATAAGAACATTAGTAAGGAAAATAACACGATCATTTCATTTTTAATATCCTGAGTGTCTCTGGATTTACATTTTTTGACTACCACTACAGAAATATGGTTATATTAAGTAAATATTGTGTAATTCAGCGCTGACATATCATTCATATGTTGTTATTAAAGTACACTTCATGAAGTATACTTGGTGGAATAGCTCACTATTCCACCAACAACCTTCTAATGTATCTCTGGCTTTCATTAGGGACTTCATGTGCAACACGAGCTGCAAACTTATTCAAAACAAATCCATCTGTTGTCATTTCTTTGTAGAACTAACAGTATAAAGTAAATAAGACCGTTTTGCTGGGGTCATCAATAGATAGATAGTGTGAAAAACAATTAAAGAGATGTAAGATTTGTATGTATGCATGCGACTGTAAACAATTACAGAATTATTGCTTGCAGGAACTTTATTCACTAGTAGACCAAAGGTGCACAGAGTGACTTAAAGGTTCGGTGTGTGACAAATAGTGACATCTAGTGGTCAGATTAGAACTAGAAAATAACCTAAACTATGCTCCATTCACTTCTTATTGCTGCATCAAGCTGAACCCACTTTTTGCTTCATTTGCAGTTTTGGTGATTTTGAGATTGACCTTTTTGGGTACAAAAAGTTTCCTTCCGCTTTAGGATGTCTCCAGTTTGTACAACTGGGGAGGCATTTTGTGTCTGTGTTGACAGTGTAGAGTCTGACCACACAGAGGACCGTTGTTGTGCTTTGACATCATTCTAAGAAAAGGTCGATGACACAGAGTCTGGACAAACAATGAATGTATAAATTTAAGTGCACGAGGAGATGGTATCGGGCTCTGACGTGGAAAATAAGCATGCGATAATTTTGTAAGATGCACATGCACTCTATGTGGCCCTGCTCCTCGTCACCCCTTGATCAGTGTTACGCTACACCTAGCAGAGTCTGTTATGAATGCTCAGGCTAGTTAGCATGACCACCAATGATGGCGGATAAATGGTTTTCCTTTAATGGTAATTCGTTTCTCTGCCCTTAGGATATTTAGCAGGGAGTACATGAGATTGATTAACATCGCCAAGACCCTCCTCCTGGCTCTGATTGGTTGATTTTGATCGGCAGTGGCACATTACTTCAGATGGCAACAGTAGCTCAAAGGTGGAGGAGATCAATCTTTTCACAAATTATCTGTCATAAAATCACAATATAGTGACAGTTTTACCAAATGTGTTAAAAATATATACATATATTTTCTAATAAAAGTTATATGCTGCAGTTTCATGTCTGCCTTACAGTCTTTGCTTATACAACTCAGAAGGCATATTATAGACAGCCCCTAAATACACTTCAACCACTTATGTGATTTAAAGTATTTTTTAATATTCTACTTATTTTCCATCTTAAAAAGATTTTTTTATCACTTAAAAAATAAATATAGGATGTATTAAAGACCAAACTATTACTAATTGCACCAACTCGTCAAGCAGTTTCTTTTACTACCTAGTTGCTCAGTTTCAAGGTTTTAAAAATTAGAACTATTTTCATCCACATATCAGAAGCATTTCTTTCTGTGCTCGCCACCAACGTGTAAATGTGGAGAAATCAGAATTTAAAATCAGCCTCCTTAAAACTAACCCAAAGTGTTGTGGCTGTTGAGTTGAGCTGTTCTGGGACTGAGTTTTTTTTTTTTTTTTTTTTTTTGCTTTCTCAGCTCAGATGACTGTCTTGTGTCTGTCTCATCGTTTGGTAAGGTACATTTCCCCCTTTTTTTCCCTTTTTTTTAAAAAAAAACTGCTGAAAGTCCAGTCTATGGTCATGATGATCTTCTTTAAGAAGGAAACTGAAAGTCTGTGTTCACAGAGCAGCATAAGCCATATAAAGTTATATTTAGAACCTCTTTCTCTTCAGATCTGGTGGATCTCTGAATTGGGCTACTGATTGATCTCTGTGGGTGGGTGGGGTTAAAACGTTGTGTATTGTCATTCTCCTTATGTCAGTCTACAAATACTATGCCTGACTGATAACTGCAAATTTCTTTGTTGAGGCTGAGAGAACATGTGATCAGTTTTCCTTTCCTTTTTTTTTTTTTTTTTTTTTTTTTTGCTAAAAAACTCAGCCTTGATAAACTTTGAGATCATTTCTGGTATTTGCATAAAATAGATAACTCAGAACCATTTTTGGCCCTTTTTTTTTTTTTTTTTTTGGATTTGTGCGTGTTGAACATAAGAGGAGTTAAGGAACAAGATACAGGCACTTTTGAGGTAAAGTGCGACCTTTACACCTACTCTTATTATAAGGACAATATTTCCTAGGACTACGATGATGATTTTGATGTAATAGAAACTATAATTAAACAGTTATGAAACTGTATATTACTCAGTGACGTGTAGTGTCTGTTGACATTATGACAAAAAGTGGAAAAAATGACGTTGAATGGATTATTTATTATTTTTAATCTGGCTATTATGTACGTCCACCGTGATTTCCTTTGGTTCTTGTATCGGGGAAAAAGGCAGGCGTCAGATATTTGTTCCCCAGCCGGTTGAACCAGTGTCTGAGTGTTAAAGTGAGGAGCTGCAGCAGCTGAACGGTGGGGCTTTTACAGCTTCAGCCTCTTGAATAATGTAGCTTCAGAAGAAGCTTTAGCCTCGTTTTGACGGTAAGTTGTTTATTTTCCTAAAGGAGGTTGTTTCCGTATTTTATTTTATTTTTATCAATACTTTGAGGCGGAAGTAAGCATCCGGTCAAACAGACATATTTGTTAATTTCAATTTATGGCGTCTCGTGCTTATTTCTAACTAATGAAGCATTGCGTCAGTAAGCGTCTTTTAGGGAAGCTGTATACTTTAAGCAAGGTCATCTCTATTTTATTTTGGTTTTAGAGGTCGCTTGTATCCCGAAACTCGGGATTTGTCTCTGTTTACTGACCCCGGGAAAGTTCACGGCTACCCGGCTCTCTGTTTGAGGTCTGTTTATGTCACCTCGTTCAAATAAAAGAATAAACGTCTTCAGTTTAGCCTTTCTGACTTAAATTAATAATAATGAAGTAAAGGGGACTTATTTTATTGCCTATCAATCACACACTCGCTGGCCACTTTATTGGGTACAGCACCTGCTTTTTAACGCAAGTAGTGAATCAGACAATCACATGGCTGCAACTGTGGTGAAACAGCCTGCAGAAGTTTAAACGGAGCATCAAAAATGCAAAAGGAAAGGATTTAGGTGACTTTGACCACAGCATTGGTGCCAGATGGGATAGAGTGAGGGTTTCAGACACTGCTGATCTGCAACAATCTTTTAGGTTTACAAAGAATGATCAGATTAGAAAAATGGTGTTAATATAAGTTATATTGTGTTGGAGACTTTATTTGTAAAAAGGGTGGCACTTCTGTGTGCAGCTATATTTAAACAAATATTGCCGTCAGAATGTGACACCAGTTGGAAAAGTTAAAACTTTTAGCCCTCAGGATGTTGCAGAAAAGAAGGAACTGATCCCATAAAAAATGCCAGCCGGCGCAAACGGAGAACCATCAGATGCTTTTTAATAAGCAATATTACATTTCAGTATTGGTGCTTTGTGCTGCCTTTGTGCTTTTCCAGTAAGATTCAGGGTTCAGATCATATATCCCAGCGTTCTCAGTCTCTCAGACAGTCAGCAAGCTCTGAGTCGTATGAACTCTGACATGAGTTTGACGTTGGTTCATCAGCTGCTGGGACATACTGAGGTTTGGGCCACAACAATCATGGTAGCCGGGGATCTGTCCATGGCTGCTCTTCATATTTTTTGACAATTGTTGCTTTGATCTGTTTCTTTTGCAAGCTGACTGCACGTTCAGATATGTTCTAATGGGACAACAAATAACAAGACTGACTAAGTCAGTCAAACACAAATCATAAAAAGTAGCCATGCACTGTCCTTGTGCTTGTTCACAAGCTGACAGATGTTCAGTGTTAGTTTTCTTATTCTTTGCATGAAGACTACAAGGTTCAGTTTTGGTCCTATCTGGTCTGCTGAATGTTTACTGTGTTTCCCACATTTCATGTGGCAAAAAATACAGACAAAATAATAACTGATCATTTCTTCCAACTTAGTTGTAAACATAAATGAACTTAATCCAATCTTACGAGTTCAAAACGATCAAAAGTTAGTTTTAAAAAGAAGTTTCCTGTCGTCAGTGGATATTTGACAAACAAAGAAATCTCTCACCCATGCTCCTTGATCTAAACTAGATTGATAGACTTTATGATTTACGAGAATCCAATATAAATAGCCACAACTCTACTAGGTTCCTCAGTAAAACTACCTATCTTCTTGCTACACACAGCTTATAACTAATAATAAAGGCTGGGATATCATTTTGTTACCTAAACCTACTTAATAGTGTATGTTCATTTCTGTTCTGTAACAAACCTTTGAGGCTCACACACCCATATTTTGCATTGGATCATTAGGGGATTTTTTTCTTGACTTTGTGTGAAGATTACAAGCGACTCTATTTAGACAAAGATGACAGCTGTAAAGCAGGATTGTTGGCATTTGGTGTAGGACACCTCATCTCTCATATTCACTTCCAAAGGTCAAAGAAAATGGGACAAAAGTGGAAAAGAAATCAAATCTATAGAAGCAAAATAAATAAATAAAAGTTAGAGAAGAAATATCCTATCGAGTACCTTTTGCTATCAAATTATTGATTGGTTAGTTAAGTCCAGGAGAAACGGCTGAGCTTCACATGTTGATCTTCAAAGTACGTTTTGAGATGCAGATGCATAGTTTGCTGCAAATAATCAAGTGTACACTAAAGCTATTTTGATATTGCATTCTATGCAATAAAATGTTTGTTTTCTTATTTAAAAAAGCAATTTAAGTATTTGTTTGCATCTTTAAAGTATTTCTAATGTTGCATGTCAAATCTGCAGAATGTGCCAATTTTTTTTAATCCCATTTAATAATAAATTAATCGTCTGATAGATTAATCAGTAATAAAATACTCAACCCTGTTTTGTTAAGCTGCCAACTTGTACATGCTGTGATGGAAGTTTCGTCATGTCCTGATCCACAGGTGGTGTCGTGGACCCGCAGAGCGGACTCCCTTCATCCTGTCCACCAGATTCCCTTCTCAGCCCTGACTCACACATGGTAAGATAAACTGTTTAACTTCTGCTAAACTAACCTTTACAAATTAGATTTTTAAAATATTTTCTTTTGCACTTATTGTTATTATAACCAGCTGAACCAGCCACTGCCAGGTTGTTATGATTTTCGTTTTTATTTTTTTGATCTTGCAACTTAAAAAGAATAGCTAAAAGCGTACCGTCATTGTTAGTTGACATTGTTGCAGATCTGGCTTTAATTCTGGCTTTCGTAAAATATGTCTCTCTGTCTTGTCTTGTGATGTTTCTGATCATTTTAACAGGAATTATCGCCTGTGAATGAACTTGATCATGTGCTCGTGAATAGACTCTTTGACTCTTCTCCCGCAGGACGTTCAGGGGTATAAGTGGGTGCGCTGGCGGGTGTGGTTGTGTCGTCTGGTGGCCCTGCTGACATTGGGGCTCCTTCTGATTGTGTTTCACTGGCGGCCGTGGCTCGCCGTCCTCGCACGCTGCCGATCCTGCCCTCTGGCTTTGGCAGATATTCTGCTGCTAAGAGTGAGGAAGTCAATGTGTGCAATTTAAGTTCATGTTATAGTTGTTGTTTAGAGTTTCAAATTAATTCATTCCAGTTGATTTTTTTTCCATATTACAGCCACAGACTTGTGTTGTGGTTGGAAAGCACCCCCTTGTGTTTTCTTGTATTCTCTTTATCCTTCTCACTCTCCTCTATTCTTATCTCCCTTTGTCCCTTTTAACCTTTTGCCCCACCTCTTTTTTTTTTTTCTCTTTCTCCTTCTTTTGACATATACACACACACACGCACACAAACGTCACATAAAATATCAATAAGATTCGCTGGAGTTTGTGGTTGTAAAAATGAAAAATGAACCTGAGAAATATCAAGAAGTATGAATACTTTTGTGCAATTTGTACTCTGACGTCACACCTGTTCGAGTTTCCCAATGCCCTTTGTTAATCTGATCGTTTTCATACTAAATGAAGAAGTCATGTCTGCCAGATTTGCTCCAAAAAAAAAATTTTAAATAAAAAATCACTGATATATTTATGTGCTCTTTTCCGTCAGGACAGTTTTGGCCAGCAGCATGTTGTGAAGGTGCTCACAGAGGAGATGGAGCCGGGCAGGTAAGCAGCTATGTGCTTCTCCATCTTTCAACTTTCTGCTGAAAGGACAGTAAGGAAACCTGCAGAACTCTGCTGACTCAGTTGTTCCCTCCAGTTTGGATCTGCTGGGGCAACTCGAGGAGGATTGGAGAGATATGGTTCAGCTTCACAGGGAGGAGGTAATCTTTGTTGTTATTATTCTGTTTTATTTTCTATGAAATGATGTCCAGATTAAGATTATGCCCAGGTCTTACCGTGGCTTTTGCTGCGTTTCAGAAAACGCTGCTCCGCTACTACCTGTATGAAGGGCTTCGTTACGTCTGGTTGGACAGGAAGGGAGCTTTCTGTCGTGTTAGGTATTGAAAATGAAAACTGCTCAATCATATAAAGAGTTTTCTGAACGCTATTGTAAGTGTTACATACACAAGAGTACTATATATTCTCACTGCATCTCAACAGCATGTTTGAGGATTTTACTGCATTTAAGTAAACCAGAAAAGAGACAAACCTGAACTTCCTAAAATGCTCTATTTTAGGAAGAATATTTTGAATAGGATGTTTCCTCCTCTGTAAAACCTTTTGTCTCTTGTCTGCAGTGTCCTCAATGAGGACTGGACTTGCAAAGGCTTGTATGGCTTCCAAAACGGGTTGAGCCCTCAAGAGCAGAGCTGGAGGTAGAAAGAGATGCTCAGTTGGAGATGTTTTAAACTCCGAAGGAATTTCTGACGGATTTTATTTGTGCGTTTTCTTTCAGGAGAAGCATGTTTGGAACCAACCTTATTGATGTGCCTGTAAAGTCTTACGTGAGGCTACTGTTTGAGGAAGTGAGTTGGGAGGATGAAATCACAATCAATTTTACACACCTGAGCATAATTTCTAAATGGGGAAAAAAATACTACAAACTTTATTAATGTATTTAGAGCCAGTAACTTTAGTAATGTAAATCTTAAATCCTTGAATCTAAAAGCAAGGCCTTAAAATGTCTTAAATTCATAAAAAAAAGTTGGCCTCAAATAATTAATCAAAGGTCTTGGCTATGTAGGTCAGAGATGCAATAAGTTTATTGATCTAATCGTCTGACTGTTGATTGCACCAATCCACATTATTAGCAGAAAGAGAGGGTCCCAAAACCAAATTTCACTCAGGACCCAATGGAGGCTTGGGCCGTCCCTGACGATGCTACGTAACAATCTTGAGCTACTTTCAGTAAATACAGTCTGGTATTTAACAAAAATAGATACCAATGCCTGGAGTCAAAGCTGCAGCAGGTGGTGTTCTCACTTCCTCTTGTTGGCTTTAAAGGTTGTATTGCTTTATAGTTAGCTGGTACATCAGTAAAAAGTAATCATTGGCAAGTATTAACTTCTTCTAGTATAATATTAAGGACAAGTACAATGATCTGGCAACACTAGCACAATGGTATTACATAAAATTGTATACTTTGACCAGCAGTGTGTGTATATAAACATTAAAATGACTTTAAACTAGAAGGATGATAGAACAGAGAAACAAACTGATTTGAATCTGCAGTTGGAAGTCCAGTCCATGTAAAGCTAAAACACTAAAAATGCTTTTCTCCGCCCTGAAGAAAATTGTTTTTCAGATAAACTTAATTTTGGAAAAAATAAGCATAGTGTTATTCAACTTCAATTTTTGTAAATTTACATTGGATAAGGAACAATTTAAAATATAAATCCTGTTTTGTTTTTAGTCAATATTTCAAAATCCAATTTCTTTTCTCTTGTTTTTGCTCCTGCAGGTCCTCAACCCTTTTTACATATTTCAGGTGTTCAGCATCACCCTGTGGAGCATTGATGAGTATTATTACTATGCTCTGTGCATATTTATTATCTCAGTAATCTCCATCAGTATCTCACTGTATGAAATTCGAAAGGTGAGCCCTCAGAGGGAAACATTCATTCAATTTGATGTTTTAATCTGATTTCTAAATACAACTTTCTTTTTTTTTATATTTTTGCTCCACAGCAAAGTATTACTCTTCGCAACATGGCTCGGTATATTACAAATGTTACAATACGCAGAGACTCGGGAGGCAAGTCCTTTGTTTTCCTATATAACTTACTTCCTTTGCTAAGCAAATGGATGCAAGGTTTTTTTTTGTGGAATACAACAATGCTGTGCCTGCTTAGAATGTGACTCGTAAACTAAAATATATCATTTTATGAATCAAAGGCTTTGTGAAAAGTTTTATGGATTCATGTTTGTGTCTCAAATAAAAAATTCTAACAAAGAACAATAAACAATGAAAGAGGCAAATGGAGGCCAATGAAAGGGAGCGTTAGGATTTATGCATAGTGGTTATTATAGGTCTGCAAATTTAAGCAAAACTGGCTTCACAAGTTTTACTGGAGGGTCAAGATCAACTTTTTTTTATTTCTGTCACTGCATTTTTAGGTTTTCTGATGAGCAACATTGTTTTCACACAATAAAACCTTATAATAATAACATAAAAGGGCCACAATTGTCCCTTAGATGCTTGTTTCCCCTCATGATTTAATGAGAAACATCAACATTGTGGTTTTCTGTTCTCTCAGAGGAAGGTTGTGTGAGCTCTGAGGAGCTGGTCCCCGGTGACTGTCTGATCATCCCTCAGGAAGGCCTGGTGCTGCCCTGTGACGCCGCCCTGCTGGCCGGGGAGTGTCTGGTCAACGAGAGCATGCTCACAGGTAACCAGAGTCACAAAAACCTACTAGATGTATTGTTTTTACTTTAAGAAAGACGTCTCATAGTTGATGACTATAGTATGTAAAGGTACCTTATATTCGAGTTTCTACAGGTTGCGAGGTTACCTTTGTCTTTTTAGTTTTTTTCTGTGCTGAAATTATCTATAAAACATTGTTGTTTTCAGGGGAGAGTGTTCCAGTGCTGAAAACCCCCCTCCCAGCTGCAGACCGGACCTACAGCTCAGAGACTGAGCGCAGACACACTATTTTCTGCGGCACCCACATCATTCAGGCTAAAGGGGGACGGCCAGGAGGAAGCGGCGCTGTTGCTGTGGTCACAAGCACCGGTTGGTAGGGGGTCCTGTTGATAGAAAATTAAAGGGATAGTTCAGAAATTTTGAAGTGAGGTTCTGTTAAGAACCTCACAAGGTTCCAGCTTGATTTCTTGACAACTTTTGTTTCTTATGGATCCAGAGCAGTTGGCTCTTGAGCCTGAAGCTAATAGCTAGCGTAAAAAAGACCAAGACCAAACCAGACCTCCACTGGCTTAAAACAACTCTTATCTCAGAAACATCACAACGGTTTATTCAAAGGTCATAAGGTTTTTAAAACATTGTTACATTATTTATAAGGAAGTTATTGTATATTTACAGCAGAAATGGAGGCAAATGGAAGTGTGTCATCAATGATTGCCTTTGGGAAACCTTCCCCTCCAGAACTAATTTATCTGGATTTAAACTAGGGGTGCATTCACACTGGCCCAGTTACATCTGCTTTAATCAAACTCTAGTTTGTTTGCCTAAAAAGTTTTGTTTGTTTGGAGAGGTGTGAGTGCACAATCAAACTCTGATGTGAGCCAAAGAAGCAAACTCTGATCCAACTAAAAATACTAGGTTTCACTTTGGTTGAAGTGAACTCTGGTGTGGTTCAAATGCATATGTGGATGCAGGTGGGCCAGAGACTGTTCCAGAAACAGGAAGTGGGCCATTCTGGGTAAATACAACCAACACGAATGTTCAAGCAGGAGACATGGCTTGTGGTCTTTGGCCAAAGACAAAAGAGAAATCCTATATTCCTAAAATTTGGCTCCGCTCCATTTTTGTTCACATTTTGCAGAGAACGAAGTTGCGTTCATTTTCATCTTCAGAAGTTTCGGGTAATTTTCTTCAGTGGAAACAACAGGCTATAGGAACCCCATCACCTGTTCCACACAGGCAAAAAATTCAGGTTGGTCAAAGGGTTTGGTTCTTTTGACAGTACAGTGCGAAAGTGAACCACAGCAGCTGAAAATATAACAAATATATTGGAACCTAGTCTACTGAGCTGTCTGATTGGTGACCAAGCAATGCTGCTCTGATATTATATGATTAAAAACTTTTATCTGAACTTCGGTTACAAAAATCCTGAATTATCTGTTTTAGAGGATGCATATGTAGATGTTGTGCTGTCAACATACATCATTTTATTAAAAATACATGAATGCATCGCTTATTTTTTGCCGCAAAAGTTACAAGTGTTTCATTAACCTTAAAAAAAAAGCAACTTTTTTGTCATTGCTTTCCAAATCAGACCGCTTCTGCTCTTTGTGTTTCTGCTGCAGGGTTTTTCACAGCCAAGGGTAACCTGGTCAGCTCTATTTTATACCCTCAGCCTATCAACTTACGCTTCTACCAAGATGCCATGAAGTTCCTGCTCATTCTCGCTGTGATTGGTAAGCCATGTCCAGAACTTCACTAACTCTGTTTCCATTTTTCTAATCTTTTCCTACATTTTCTACAGCTTTCATCGGTACTATTTACATATTTGTGATCCTCTTCAGAACCAATGTAAGTGCGCCATGTGTTTTCTGGCCTGGCAGTAAATGTGTGGAGGGTTAACACTGCTGGGTGTGTGTCCAGGTGACGTGGCTGCAGTTAATTATCAGAAGCCTGGATGTTGTGACCATCGCGGTGCCTCCTGCCCTGCCTGCCGCCATCACCACGGGAACTATTTACGCCCAGAGCAGGCTCAGGAAGCGGGGCATCTTCTGCATCAGCCCTCCACGAATCAACATCTGCGGCAAGGTGTCTGTGTTCTGCTTCGATAAGGTGAGGCTGGAAGCTAATGCCTGGTCGTTTATGAGGACTAAACTAATGCCGATAGCTTACTTGAAGTAAATGTATTTTCCACAGACTGGAACGCTGACAGAGGAGGGCCTGGATGTGTGGGGGGTGTTGGAAAGTGGGCCTGCTGGCTTCTCAGAACTGGTCCCTGACCCCACACTGCTGCCACCAGGCGACATGAGGGCTGCACTGGCCTGCTGTCACACGGTTACTCTACTGCAGGGTGAGCCCCTCGGAGACCCCTTGGAGCTCAAAATGGTGGAGTCTACCGGCTGGGTATGATACTGTACACCTTGTGATCTTTATTCAGGGTTGAAATCATTGGTAATGCTTGAATTTCAATGAGGTGTTTTCAAGGTTTGGAATGCTTTACATTCTAAAATCATAGTACAGTAACTAATTATGAAACAAGCAATACACATTTTATTTTGTGAAATGCCGTCATAAGGACAATACATATCAGATATGTTGATAATGAGATATGAAAATCAAAGTTATCTCTAAACAGGTGGAGGTTTTAGCCTTGATTTTAAGAAACTCAGTGATTCAGCAGTATTGCAGTTTTCTGGAAGTTTGTTCCAGATTTGTGGTGCATAGAAGCTGAAGTGCCTGATTTCTGTATCAAGTCATTGAAATGTAATGTTTGATTAAAAGCCTAAATTTGAAATATGTAAATAAATAAATGCATCACTGTGTATTTTTGTTTTTCTTACTCCTCAGACTCTCCAAGAGCCAGAGGGAGACGGAGATGCTGCTCACTCTACATTTGGAGGTCACAAAGTTTTGGCTGTCATGAGACCTCCAACTCTACGGCCTCAAGCTGAGGGAACAGTAAGCGTCTCCTTAATGTTGTCAAAACAACCAATTTTATTCTTAAAACATACAATCAATTTTTATATTTATTTGTATCTCATTTGTGCAAGAAAGACTTTCTCATTCAGCTGCAGCCACATGTTAATGATTTATACAAACCACACAGATGTGACTCAGAGTCACATCACTGTGTGCTTTCATAACAAGCCACGTGTGAAATTTCTTGACCCAGCTTCTCATCTCTAAAATAAACTAGATAGTGTTTATTTCTGACAGCACACCCAGTCTGGTAACAGCAGGATCTCTGTAGCGTTCAGGAACTATGGTAATTATCAACTGGCTTCATCGCTTCAAGGATCGGCATCAATAAAAGCTAAAAGCAGGAAGCATAATGTCAACATGGATCACATAAGTCTAGAAACATCTAATAAAAAAATTAGTGGGGAGGAATATTTATTTCCTATCCTATTTTTTTTTCTCTTTTTAAGCTGTTATTATAAAAGTCTTAGTCTGTTTCAGTTATATTGTCTTCCCCTTCTTGTTCTGTGAAGAGTGAAGAGTACCAAATTGAATGTTTTAAATGTCATTCATTTTTTTAAAACTTGAAATAGTTGCAGTAAGAATTGATTAATTATGGAATTAATTACATCTGTCTTAACTAAATTATTTCATTTTGAAAACTAGATATAATTACTTCATGACTTAAGTTATTTCACATGCCTCTACTGAAGCGCATCATGAATTATTCTAAGCTCTCAATTTTACCCTTCAAACTCTGTGGGCGGGTTTAGAGGACTCCCCGACGTCTGCATCAGGACACCGTGATGACTTCTTCCAAGTTAGCAAGTTAGGACTCTGAGGTTAATAACTTCCATAAATTGTTGTCATTTATTTACCATAAGCTGTTAGCTACCAACAAGCTTTATAGTTTGGTCTGAAATATCTCTAACAAGTTCAGAAGGGAGCTCAGTGTGGTTCTACGTGGAGGAAGCCACACCATATTGCCAAAAGTATTTGCCCACTTGCCTTGACTCACATATTAGCTTAAGTGACATCTCATTTCTAGTCCATAGGGTTCAGTATGACGTTGCAGAGTTGAACAGCTTCAACTCTTCTGTGAAGGCTGTCCACAAGGTTTAGGAGTGTTTATGTGGATTTTTGACCATTCTTCCCAATCAATCAATCAATCAAATTTTATTTGTATAGCACATTTCAGCAGCAAGGCATATCAACGTTCTTTACATCATACAAACATAAAAACACAAAGTCATGTAACATAGAATAAACAACCAAAACATTAATTTAGACCGTCA
>CAEGAD010053939.1:0-50721 GCA_903067055.1 Poeciliopsis paucimaculata
GCAGAACCCTCAAGCTCCCAGGCCTCTGGTAGAGGACCCGAGCTCAGAGGATAAGAACCACCCGCGGTGGGTGAGAAGGGAATTTTTTTTTTTTATTAGATAGTATATATTTAAAAACTAAATTTTTCGAAATTAACTGAAGCAGAGAAGGTGAAGTCAGCAATGAGGTTTTTTTTAAGGTGTCGGAAAGGATGTAAAATATATGTTCTAAAATAATATCGAATATTCAAGAAAGGATATCGAATATTGAAGTCGGCCCAAATTTCCATATCGGTGCCAAAGCATTCATCGGGACCTGGTGTCTTTTTTTTTTTTTGCTTTCCTGCCTGATTCTCTTTGGAAGTGTGACAGAGGAGCCCTCACGACCTTGGACATAGTGCTACAGCAAAGTCCGTGCTGACACGCAAGAACACACACACACACACGTGACTTTTTGGTTTCAGCACAAACAAGCGGTTCGTCGTGGCTGCACAGTCGTCATCTCCTTCCTAAATTGTAATTTCCAGTGTCAAACATTTTCCCGGTTCATATTTTCAAACAAAGCTATTTCCGGATTAAAGGGCGCCGGGAGGGACTCGTGATGATGCAACAGTAACGTCATCAAGAGGTTGTATATTAATTGTTTTCTATCAATTTGAGCATTGCATTTTGCTTACAGGTTTCTGTTTTCATTCCTGTGTTTATTTATTTTCTTAGTTGTTTAAACTTTGATAAGAGCTTACTTGAGTTAGAGGGAATTGTTTTGTTTTATTTCGTATGATTGTGGGCGGAGCCTGTGGCTAGCTGATGAACCTTTCAGGTGTTATGAAGATAATGCTCATTTTATTTCACTTTTATCCATCTAATGTGAATTATGGCCTATCCTTTTTTTCCAAGTCATAACAGATTCCCGTTTACTTAACTGGATTGTCAGAAAAAAATATTGGTGAAAAAAAAATATATATATATGTATATATACAGTATATTAATGTTGGAAATGCTATATATCAGTTGACTTTAGCCAAACATTTTAGTTTTGGTTGTTGTTGGCTGGCATTCTTTCGATAATAAATATTGTACCTTTCCAGCTGTACGTTGTATGTTACACAAAGCAAAAGCATAGGCTATACTTTGCCAGGCGTTGAACAAACATGTTAGATTGCGTAAGTTAGCATCAAACACACAATGACATCGATTGTTTCAGGTCAGACAGACCAAATTAAACCTAAGAGTTTTTTGTTTTTTTTTACAAACACACAGATAATCCACCGACATCAGTTATTTTTTTTTTATGTAAACAAATTTCCAAGCTTTCTTTGTCTGACGGGATGAGAATAAGAAAAGTAGGATTGAGTGATGTGCTGGCTGCGATCGCCCTTTCTTGCAGTAACAACAGTAGGAACTTTAAGGTAACGTAACATGTAACAATGAATATGCTTTTATCCTGGTACATTGCATTTCAGAAAGTTTGCAGAAATGCAAACTTTTGCGGCAAGAGTGGCCGCAACAGTGGCCACTCTTGCCACTAAACAAGAGAGTCGCTTAGTGGCATCAGCTCCAAAGCAAAGTAACGACACACGTTTGGATCTTTGGCAATGTTGTCGCCGGCTCTCACCCGATTCCAGTTTTCACGCAACAAAGCTGCTGGCTCTTGCAGAAGCGTTCAAACATCCCTGAACTTCTCACCTTTTATCACATGCCAAACTCAAACTTTGTTTGATTTTATTGGGACTTTATGTGATAGATTGACACACTAATGCCCTAAACGAAATTGGAGTACAGCTTAACTGGGAGTCTTAGTGACTAAACAGAAACCGTGTGCGTGTAATTTAATTTCAGTACGAATCCAGCTGTTCCCTGAAGAGGCTTGTGAGAGAACAAACAGCGTCATGAACACCAAGGAACGATGGAATCATGTAGATTTTCAAAATTGTTTATCTCACCCCTAAAATGTTACGATTTTGTGCGTGTTGGTCTATCACTTAAAATAAATGTTGATGCATTCGAATCTGTGGCTAAAATTTGATAAAATGTGGAAACATTCAAGGGGTTTAAATCCTTTTGCAAGGCACTGTAAGACTCCTCTGTGATTTCACCTGAACTGAGCCACAAACCACAATATTTCTCCAAAACAGCCAAAGATTAAGAAAAATTTTAGTCTGCAGGTAGAAATCGGGGTGTCCTCGTTAGCCAAAGCCAAGACTTGTAGACAAGTAAAGCTGCATCACCGTCATAAAGAGACCTGCGATAACGCGATCACGTTAAAAACACCGGTGTCCTAGCAACGGATCTCCAGCGGTGCAAAGACGTTTCGTCTCTGCTGACAGAGGTCGCAGCAGAAGGTGGCAGTCTGTACATGCAAGTCTTTTTTTTTTTTTTTTCCCCTGGTAAGAACCCACGCGACGTCGCACAGTCTGAGTGATGGCTCTCTCGGCCAAAGTCTGCACTCGCTATGCCCAGAAATGTTCGGGGTTTTTACCACGTCAGGTGCGTTGCGTCGAAACGTTCTCTCCGATTCCGGAAGCGGAACGAGACAAAGATGGGTTTAAAAAAAAAAAAAAAAACAAAAAAAAACAAAAAAAACAAAAACAAAACAAAACCGCTGTGTGTTAATGGACGTAATAAAGCCAATAGATGATGTTGAATAGGGAGAAGGCGGAGGGGAATATAATCCGCGACCACCTGTCGATGGCGTTTACGTCAGTGAGGTCGGGGATTTTGATTTTGAGCTGTGACGATCGTCGCCGCAGGCGGGTTTTTTTGAACTGCACATTCCTGTCCAGGCTGTGGCGGCCCGCTTCGTTGGGCGCGCTGGGCTTCCTGTACTGGACCCCCGAGTTGTCGAACGTTATGGAGGTGGAGTTGTGCGTCTCGCTCAGGGCGGTGGTGACCTCGTTGCCCCCCACCTCGTTGTGGATCTCCAAGGACGTCAGCAGAACGTTCTCGTGGGAGTCGACCTGGGAGAAAACGCAGACGGCAGCCGGGTTTAAAAAAAATAAAAACAGCCTCGATGACATCACAGACGGGATAAAACGCAGAGCGGCCTTCGCAGAGAAGGGCCCTCTGTCCCAAAGTTAAATCGCTTCACACAAATCAGATCAAGGTTGCACTGGATGCCCCTGCTCCTACTGTCATTGCGAGTGCAGCTTTCCACACAGGAAGAGATAAATCACAGGAAGCCGAGATAAATACAAAGGGCACAACGTTGCCACGTAACAAATTCTACACTGTCACCTTCCTCAAATAATGGCCAAAAGTGTTGTTTTTGTTTTGCCTAAAACGTCTTTTGGAAAGAAAAAGATGGTAATTTTTTTGACAAAAAGAACTTTTTGGCAAAAAACAACTTGGGTCATTATTTGAGGAAGGTGACGATATAAGACAATGTAAACTAACACTCTTTCCAGTCCAATCTGGTATGACTCAAGTTTATGATACAAATGTATTTAGCAATGTGTAATAACTAACATGGGCCAGTTTGGTTTGTAAAAAGGTGTACAAGTCCATAAACTTATTCAATTCAATGAAGAAAAATTACAAACAAAAAAAACAGCTTTAAACAAAATACATACTTAATGATTGACAACACTAAAAAAATAATCAGCTTAAAGCTGAATTTTCTTTAGTGTTTTAAGAATGTTTTTTACACATTTGTTAAAATATGACAGTGACAGCGTAAGGAGAGATAATCTGTGGAAAGATCGATTTCCTCCACCTCTTCCCTGGTGGAGGAAACGCAGCGACCCCAACCGAAAACAAGAGCCAGGAGGAGGATCTTAGCGCTGTCCATCAACTCAGGTACACGGTGCTAAATGAGCTAATGGCAGAGAAACAACTTACCGTCACAGAAAAAAATAAAACATTCATCCGTCATAATCGGTGGCCATGCTAACTAACCGTAGCATTCACAACAGGCTCTGCTGACGGGGAGAAGCTGGAGCGTAGCAGAAAGCGAGACTGTGATTGACAGCGCTAAGACTCGCCGCCTGGCTCTCACTGGCTGTTTCTAGCTTGCACTGAGAGAAGGCAGGTCAAAGTGACATAATGCAGCTTTAAGTTGGAACTGAAACATGTTTTTAAATGATGGTTTTTAAAACCCAGCTGGCTGGAGCAGATGCTCACCTGATGCGAGTGACGGCGACTCTGAACCTGATTGGACTGTTTAAGAGACGACGAGGTCTTCCAGTTGACTCCCTCCAGAATGGACTAGCCGGACGAAAGAAACAGAAATAATGTCCTTTGAGTTTTGATCAGGTCGGCGCTGAAGGTTCTTATAAAGGCGTCAGAAAGGTCATGCAATAGAAGATTAACACTGGGATGATTGAACTAGAGTCACTGTTGCTCTTATGTTTAAAAGCTCATTCCTTAAAATTCTTCTTCATGGATATTTTACAGAAATGTAAATAGATTCATCACAGACATGAATCCCATTCAATCGGCTGGATTCACTTTAACAAACTACTTTCATGAAACAAGAACTGGCTTCAAAAGTTGTGAATTTTGACTAAATTATATATACAGGATTAAATATGCGCAAAGGCATCATAATATTAGGTTGAACATAATTTTCAAAACCACACACACACAGAAACCTCATCGAGGCTCACGCGGGGTCAGTGCGACCCCCAACCAGAACGAGCACAGGGTAAAAAGCTTGCAACATTCAGTTAAGCAAATAATAGTGAAGGTGTATGTAGATATTAAGCATGAAAGCATAATTTTGACCCAGAGGATACGAGACAAAATTCAACCAATGAAACATAGTTTTTAAAATGTATATAAGTTTGGTGTTTCACACTGGAGGAAGAAAGAAAGACACAAACGCATAATTGACAGCCTGAAATGAATTCATGGCCATACCCACGATTTGTTGTCAAAGGAGATAAACCTCTGACCTCTGACCAGAACCGTGAGACAGACCGTCCTCCTGTTACAACTAAGTGTGTGCAGTCTCCATTCTCACTTTGGCTCTTAATCTTCAGATAAGGTTATTGCTTCCATGCTGACTTGTAAAGATGGAAGCTGTCTGCCTGCAGCAGTAAATACAAATCAATGGTGATGACAAAGCTTGAATCAGCAGCTTAAATAATTTGCTGCTAAAGCTCTACCACCATAAAATGAATAAAAGTCAGGACTCTCCCACAGCAGAGACTGCAGTAAGTTAAAAAATTGTACATGAAGCAAATCATTACCATTACATTTCTTTCCGCCTATTTGTTTTTGGAAAAATGACAACTAATCTAACCGCAAGTTGCCGTAACTTTATTAACTTTAATGACTCCAGGCTGAAGCAGAACAAAGTACATTCAAATGCATTTCCGTCTCACTGTTGCTGCCAACATTGGATTCCACGCAAAGTGCAAAAACAACAACAACAACACAAGTAGCACGACGGTGGCAGTTTCCACTTTGTCATCAGTTTGGTCACTCTCACCTTGGGTCGGTCAAACCTGCCAGGCTCGTTGTTTGCCTTCAGCGCCTTCAGAGCCAGCTTCTTCTGCATCTGCGGACCGCGTCCGAAGAAGATGTAGTTGACGAAGGCATACTCCAGCAACGCCAGGAAAACAAACACGAAGCAGCCCATCAGGTACATGTCGATGGCTTTCACGTAGGGGATCTTGGGGAGGGTTTCTCTCAAGTGGGTGTTGATGGTCGTCATGGTCAGCACGGTGGTGATCCCTGGAGGGAATTGCAGTCCGGTTAGCGGGGGGGGGGGAGAATCCCAAAGTAATGAAAGATGTCAGCCTGCCACTGGTCACTGTGCCTCCGGCTCCATCAAATGTTTTCTGAAAACCTTTTCACAGCACTGACAGCGCCAACGCAAAGAAAGAGCCTCACCGTTTAAGCATCCAACTAAATACAAAAAGTCAATTTCTTAAAAAAGAAACCCCCTAATATTTGATATGTTTTATACAGCTCATACAGTTTGCATTTATTTGGACTTTGAATTTGGTCAACTTGCAGAGGGGACGATTGAAATAGGAGCCAGTTTTTGAAAATATTTTTTGTCAGTTGTAATTCATCTCAAAGCTGCAGGATGTCATTTTGTTTTCTGCTACACTGCAGTTAGCATAGCCTGTCATAAATGCTCAGTATTGCCACTGATGACGGTGGACAAAGGCTTTTCTTGTAATCTCTGCTATTAGAAACTTTAGCAGCGAGTATATAAGCATGATTGACAGTGCTAAGATCCTCCTCTTGGCTCTGACTGGTTGTTTTTGACTGGACGGGGTGCAGTTCTTCAGACAGCGACAATAGCACAGAGAGGAGTTGAAGGAGATTCATGTTTTCACAGATTACCTGTCTCATACCATACTGTCGACATGGTGACAGTTTTCACAAATATGTAGAAAAACAATTTTTAACAAAAGTTTCATACTTTTATGAAAGTGTAGAAATCAAGAAAAAAATAAAATGAAATCGAATTTTGTTATAAAAATTTTTTACATTGAAGTCATATCAGCCAGCCCTATTTATTGGGGGTGTGTATTGCATATAGCTGAATATATGTATCAAATGTGTAAAATATGCATAATATATTCATATTGCATGTACATATTTGAATGCATGGGGAGCAGAGAAAAAAATTCAAGCTTGTACAACCGATTCAGTTCAAGTAGTTCTTATATTGTCGTTATTCCAACATGGGGGAAAAGATATTTTCAAATACATCATTAAAAGCCCACACCTAATATGATAACGATCCTGATGATGAGCGTCCGTATGACCCAGGAAGTTCCCAGCAGCAGGAGAAAAGAAGGAATTTGTGAATCATCACCCACATTGTGACTGAACTGAGGCGACTCAGTGACCAAGTTTCATTGATCCTGCGCCGCCTCAGACCGCGGCCTTCTCCAGGAGACGGCACTGGAGGAGACGAACGGCAGGAGTCTGCTTTCCTACAGAGCTACAAGTCTGAGGAGGAGTTTCCCAACACGCCTGTCCACAGAAGCTCCTGAAATACCCCACATCATCTCATCACTTTGTACGCATAGCTGAGATTTAATGATCGCTTGCCATAATGTGCTCTTCCTAACGCGAGGAGCACTTAGAGCGCAGCGAAGCTGAATGAGGGTTTCCATTAAGGCAATCGAGTTAGGAGGAGTATTGTGTTTTCAGAAAGCACAGCTGACACCGATTCTGGAACTTTGCTTCGAATGGAAACAGCTGAGCTTGAATTTTCACTCCGTAACTGGAGGACTTTGAGCTTTCGGTAAATTTCTAACTTTCTAACTGTTATAAAGACTCTTCCCATCTGAAAGCACTATTACTCCCAGTGCCAGTAGATCTACATGAGTATCTTATTACACGACAAGGCTGCAGCCTCAGACAGGCTGATGGGAACAAACAATTGAATAATAATAATGAAAAAAGAATTTAGACTTTTTTTCCTCAGGATTCTCACATTCATTTCAGAACTGTAAGTTTTTTTACTCTGAATTCTGACTTTGATCTTCTGAGAAAAAAGTCAGAATTTGGAGACAAATTTTTTTGTTGTTGTTTTTTAGTGACCCTAATCCTCCTTGGAACAAATGCAAACGAACGATAAATGTATTGTGACACGGATTTCACATATAATATGTAAAACCATTGAATACTGTCTGTATATTTTTCAGTTTTACAGTGATGATCTATGTTGTGTTGGGCTCGCAATAAAATTCTAATAAAATACAGCTTGCGGTCACAACATGACAGAATGCGCAAAAACTTCAACGTATGTGAGTGCTTTTCCTGGCATTCCTTTCTCTGCTTACTGTACATTTTAATCTGTCTATTTTCTTCTCCAACAAACACAAGTATGTTAACATTTCCTGCTCGGGTCACATCATACCTAAAGCCACTCTGGCAGCTGAGGCGTCGTAATTGATCCAGAAGGACACCCAGGACAAGATGGTGATGAGGATGGAGGGCATGTACGTCTGCAGGATGAAGTATCCGATGTTTCGCTTTAGCTTGAAGCTCAGTGACAAGCGAGGGTAGGCACCTGCAAGACAAGGCGGAAGAGGAAGCGGCTGACTTTGATTCGCCTGTCACTTTAGTTCGATTTGAGGACTGGTGTCAAAGTTCTGAGTGCTCTGATTTAATAAATGGAGATTTGACCAAATAAGGAGCGTTTGAAAGCTGGGTGGTGTTTTGCACGGGTATGAACATCATTAAAAATGTTTTTTCATGTGAGTAAATCAGCTCAAACAGGAAAACATATGCAATATGTATTTATTAAACACAGATTTGCGGTGAAAACCTAATGTTTTGCAAACCATAACCACCAAAATTAACAGAAATAAACACTGGAAAAATAAATTGCTCTGTGTGTAATGAATCTGTATAGCACAATAAAGTTTCCCCGTGTTGCTAAATAAACTCTTTGATGATATTTTAATTTATTGAGATGCATCTGTAAACATAATAGAGCTGGCAGGATTTTGTAGCCCTCCGTACATAATACATTCTAATTAACTGTGCAGAACAAGCTCTCCTTTCCTTCTAACAACAGAAAGAGAAAATAATTTATTGCTTAAGGTAAAGGCAGTGTGATTACATTATACTCTATTATTCATCAAGACAAACAGGGACACACACAGCCTCCGTATGTCGTCTCTAATCCTTCAAGCTCCATGCAGACGTTAGAGTTGGGTACTAACTAGTTACATTTAGCTTTAGGAGTACTACTGTGCTGTACTTTTTACTTAAACAACTTTATTATGAGGCAGTGCTAGTCTTACTAGAGTAAAATTTTCTCTCTTTGCCTTTACTTGAGTAGAAATTTGTAGGAGTTCTGCTCTTACTCGAGGACAATGTTTGGGTTCTCTACCCGCCTCGGGCAGAGACACCATGTAAGATTTGATCTGCGACCTTTGACCACCATTGTCCCGACTCCCTTCCACCTACCAGTGGAGAAGACCACGTTCCTGGAGACGAGCTTGTAGTCGACTATAGAGAACTGAGGCAGCTCGATCCGGGTCACCCCGGTAACGGCCGTGTCTCCCCCTTTCCAGTAGAACTCTATGTCGTCGGTGGTGTACCCGTCTGCAAGGAAAACCCAGGAACGAGGTGTGATTCTCATGAGGTGGACGGACAAAATGAATCTGTTTCTTGATTGACTGAGATGAAAATGGCTGCATGTGATCAATAGCTGTCAATACTTTAATGGCTGCTCAGATGGCGGCCTCAGACAGCAGAGCTTGCTAATGCTAAAACCAGTCTGCATGGACAAAGTTTAGCTAGGCAGGCTGCAGCTAGTAATATCGCCCAGATACGACAAGTTCATAAATCCAGAGCAATTCAGCTGCCTATGCAGTTTCCATCCACCGCACGAGACGATGAGTGTAAGAGTCTTCTTTATGAGACTCCCTGTGCTCTTCATAATTTTAAGTGATGGGAGAGTGAGGCCATCTGCCCCTGTTTCTTCTACTAAGCAAAAGAGGCTCGAGACGTACAACTTTCGATTTCCAGAGTGCAGTTCTGCTCGTCCAGCGGGTATCGCCTCAGGTCCATCATGCAGGCCGCTGTTGTCGTGATTCTGACGCCAAGACAGAAAAGTGGGGAAGTGATTAAAAAAAATCCGACCTCCAGCGACAGCTGAAGCAAAAGTAGGAGGGAGTGGGGCGCAACCTGACATGTTCTGAGTTTGCACCAAAATAAGTCAGAAAAGTAGGGCTGGAACATATGGCTTAAAAATAACAGTTTTTTCATTCCAGATCCAAATTATGATTTTAATAGAGTTTTTTCTTGTTTTCTTTTCTAGAAAAAACAAAATAAAAGATTACAAATTATAGAAAATATTTTCAAAAGTGGCTTTTATTACAGTCATTGCTTCTGTGAGTTGAACAACGGAGTTGAAGGGTCGGGCTACAGTGAATATAGTCATAATATTGGAAGAATAAAGACTCAGTTTTACTAGAATGTCTTAAAATTAAGAGAGAGAGAAAAAAAGTTGCTTTTAATGACAAATATGCTTCCACAGAGGTAAGTATTTACTTATATGTAAAACTCATACCAAAGTTTAATTTGTATAACTCTCTTTGTGTTGGCGTTGTCATAAATTTACAACTTTATTCTAGTAATTTTATGACTTTATTCTCATCCTTGAGAAAAAAAATGACAGCCTGAATTAGGAAAACATGGTCGTCAAACAAAATGCGCTGACATTTAAAAGCACATTGGTGAAAAAAATCCAGATTTTCCAAGAATTAAACGTTCAAAGAACCAAAAATTTTGTTTATTAATGATATCAATTTATTACTCAGACATAGAGAAAAATATGTAGCAGTGGAAACATTTCTTAATTGATATCTTTTTAAAAGGGTTAGCAAAGAGAAGTGTTATGTATTTCAAGGCACATAGTGCCATTTTATAGTGCAATCAAGAAACTATGTTATCTTAAGCTATTTTAAAAGTGCAATGTCAAACATGACTTAAAAGAAACTTGACTTAGAAAAGTAATGCCTTAAAATTAGGCCTCTGTCTCTTTAAGAAGCTCCTGCTCTTTCCAAAACTTCACCTTCTGCACATCATCAAGACAGCGTTTCTCCATTAAACCTTTAACAACATACCTGGGAGCAGTTTACTGAGTCGCTAGTCCTCTCCTGAATAAAACATGTGTCAAAACTGCTGACTTTAAATAATATGACTCGTGTGTTCTCACCTGAGTCCGTAGAGGACGGTTCCGTCCGGGTGGAGTCGAATCATTCGGTTCTTCACCGTAACACCGTGCACAAAGGATTTCTTATCGTTGAGGAAGTACGTGTCCGGGACCCAGAGCTGGTCCGCTACTCTGTTGTCCAGCGTCAGGTTGAGGGGAATCCCCACATAGGCCAGCCTCTTATCCCTCCAGTACTGCTGGAAGTACATGGTCAGCGTGTAGTCCTGTGGAGAATAAAGGAATGCGGTCATGTACCTTAAGACAGCACAATGGCATATTGGGGCCATTGTAGAAATAAATAAAAGAGGAGTAAAATTGCTAGAAAAAAAACTGAATCGCAGAAATTCAGCATATCATGATTGTAGTTTGGTGCTATTTTTTTTTCTTCATTTTTCTCAGGAAACAAAAGTGTTATTTATGGGAATAAGTACAATCTGCCAGGAGCAACCATATTTTCAATAAAAAATTAGTTTCCCCCAGTGTATTATAAGCCTGACGGGCCACCAGGCTTTAATTGCGCTTCCACCAGCCCAAGGATCATTTATTTATTACACCTTTATATACACCACTAACTACATAACCACTGCCTGTTTTTTTGCTTCAGCAAATAAACTGACAAATCACAGATAAAGGATCAACACATTTTGGACGACATATACTTATTTTAATTGTATTGTTTTATGTTTGTGTTTTTCTTTAAGAATTTACAGTTGGTTTTTAGGTATTGCAATAACACATAATTACCTGGTCATATTTCCAAATTTCCTGTCAACTTTAAACATGTTTACCTCAAAAACAGACATTTCTCTATTAAGTGAGTGTTTTCTGGGGGAAACTCCACAGCAATTGTTCACAAGACTGGAAGACAAACTCTGAAACAACACAATCCATTCAGTTTGAAACTGATCAATAATGGGTTTTTTATATATATGTATATATATATAGATAGATATTATTCATTACTACCAGCCATACCTGCAGAGGCATGAATCATTCATTCAGCTTTCATTTGCAGCAACCTCCCAAACGTTGATCCATCAAACACAAGAGCTTCTCCTGGCTCTTAATGGAGCTCTTTACAAGCTCTCTTGGTTTTGTTCTGCTGACTAATGCGCTCTTAAATAAATAAGCAGGTCTTGGCAAATAAATAAAAACACCAAAATGCTCGCTGAAGTGGCACATTTACAGAATGTAGTGTTGCGAAAACGGGCAAAACAAATCTCACACCGAAGCAGCATGTCGGGACGAAACGACCCGGGCGTAAAAAGCGCGTTTCTCTCCAGGGAGGACTGACGAACTTCCAGCTCGTTTTGAGCTGAATGAATTACACTCCGCCATCTGAGAATGTAATATGATCCAGATATAGTCCTATAAATAATTGAGCCCGTGTACAATAAGTGTCTCTTCCAGTGTGTTGAAAGCTTGTCCCTGTTTACTGCGCGAGATTCATTGGTTTTATTAAACCACACAGCAGGCGTTTTCATCTGTCAGACTAGATGATGGTTGTGCAGTGGATCCACTGTATTTTCTCGTAACCCGTTTCATGCTGTTGGGGTTATTCAGTTGATTTTCCTCCTTATTTAGAGATACTCCCCCCACACCCCCAACCTGACTCCCTCACGGCTTCTGTAAAGGCAGGATGCCGTTCTGCATATGTGGGTTGATGAATCAGCGTTGCGCAACAGCTCTTACGCTTCGGAAAAGAAGTTCTACCAACACACTCCTTCCACGTCTGGGTTGTGGCTATTTTGAACAGCCTAAGGTCTTCAGATCCCACTTCAGCAGCTCCCCTAAAACGATACCTTAGCTTCTCCGAAGCAGAACCTCCAACGTGTCTCTTCGCTGATCTGGTCCGAGTGGGATACTTTGCAGGCCTCGGTTAGTCACCACCGAAAATCACTTTTTTCTCACAGGGAGCCATGTAGGCTTGCATTGTTTTTCTCCCTTGATACCAAACAGTGTCATTTAAAAAATGCATTCTTAGTTTTTCTTTCTTTTTTCTCTTTTTTTTTTTTTATAAAAAAGAAATTCACAAAGGGGGAAAACACTTTTTTAAGCCCCTAATACACAAGGTACAAAATTTGTAATTTTCTAACTTCACCAACTTGGGTGTGGTTTGAAATTATTCTCCACACAACTCCCTTCAGAAAAGCGTTTTCTCATCTCTATCCAGTCTCGTCTACTCTGAAATCCCTAAATAAGTTTTAGGGTAAGCGCTGTCGTCGTATGCAGAAGCTACAAGGTGCACTGGTTGGATCAGACGAGACACCCTGAAGACACCAAGCAGCATTTGTCAGGCTTTATGATGCTTTTCATCAGTTGAAGTGAAAGTGGATGGTGTGAAACGGGGAAATAATGGAAGAAAATCAGTAAATTAGTTATTGGTTGAACACACCGCCAGAGCTTCAATGGAATGGTTTAGATTAAACTATAGATTATCACAACGATCCTGGGAAAACTCAGAAAAACACGTGATCATCTATGTTTACAGGAGAACAATTCAGTCTCTAGATGAGTCACGTCTATTTTATTTTACAGCAGGTGTTTTGGGGTTTTGATGATGCCGTGATTATTCCTTGTTCCTTCGTTTCTTCCTTTGATGAAATCAGCCTTGGTTCTGTTTCAGCTCATTTCTATTTAGCGATTGGTTTATAATGTTTATTTCTTCCTTGTGTCTCCTAGACTCTTTTTCTTAGTTTCCTCATTAGCTCGCCCTCGCCCCCTGCAGCCTTGCGCTCTCTCCTCAGTCTGAATTCTTTGTTCCAGCATTCATCCTCACAGTACGAACACTTCTTCTGCTCTCACTCTTCTGAGAGCGGGGTGAGTTCCCCGTTGTTCCTGGTTCCTGTGTTTTTGTTCTGCTATTGGCAGGACAAAATCAACCGATTTTGTTCGAAAATGCTGTAAAAAGAAGAAACTTCAGACAGCGTCTACCTGCATGGGGTTATTATTAAAATTGCTCTATGTAAGGGTTAGTTCTGGGGTGCACTCCCCCAAATGCATCGATGGCAATCTTTATACCAAGATTGACTTTTATTTTAGAGGGAAACATGGAGCGAGAACCTGAGACAGAGATCCGCAGTGGGAAGTCCAACAATGCATTTCTTACAGCTACACAAGTAGGACAGCTAAACACTAAAATTAGGCCTTTTAGTTGGGTCAAAATAGGCAATAATGTTAATAATGGTGTATTCTCAGTCGCTGCAGGGACGGACATCGACGTTCCCTCGTTTTAGATTATCCTTATTAGCTTATTTTGTATTATTATTATTAGTAGTAAAAGAAACATTAGCGCCCATTTAGGTGCTAAACCCCTATAATGGAAACATTTTAGTGGGTGGGAAATTAGATTTGACTCTGTCATAATTTCTAACTCAAGCAACATTGGAGAACGATGATTATAAATGGATTTCATTAAACGAAACAAACTAATGACTGTGAAAGACAACAACTGTATTAAAACTGATGTGTAACCAGATTTCAAGAGTCCAAGCAGCAACAAAGCCTCTGCTCCTTGTTAACACAGTGCAATGAACACAAACCTACACCCTGCAGATGTCTGCTGCTTTTGCTTTTTAGTTCAAATTCACTGGTTCTGATGAACAAACTTTTTATTTATTACCATCAAACTTAGTTTGAGTAAAGGCCGTTTACAAATCAGACTTTCATCTAACTGGAATTACGACCCACATTATTTTGAGCTTAATTGTACAATCTACCCATTTATCTCTAGAATCGAGAGAAACTTGAACAGAACTTGTCCGATAGCAGGAAGTCGGCTAAAACCTGGCAGAAAAACATAAAACAATATGTCCAGAACTCACGAAAAGATAAGAAACATAAACGTCGACATGGGAAAGAGTTAAAAAAGCGATTTCTAAGGCTTCGGGACTTCTGGGAACCACAGTGAGAGACTTTACCCACAAATAGAGCGAGAACAGCGGTGAACACAACCAGGACTTTCTGACTGTGGATTGGAGTTGTTGATATCAAAGGTTCTTAGAGGTAGGCTGTTACATTTTCACATACAGTGGGACCAGGTTAGTTTAGAAATGTTGTTCTTAACATTTCTAAACTAAATCTGCATTTTAAAAACAGCATTTTGAATTTACTCGTATTATCTTCGTCTGATATTAATGTTAGTTTGATAATCTGTAACATTCAAATGTGACAAAAAACACCAGAGACGTCCATCTGAGGGTCAAGCCTTAACATGAACGTGGCCAAACCATAAAGGAGATTAAGGGTGTTTCCACACCTGATAGTCTGACGGATTCGGTTTAATTCAGGGCCAAAATTTGCCATATTTGCTACATTCTCAGTTGGTTTGCTTTCAAACGGTAAAGCCTTTGAAAAAACTGTTCCCCTCCTCACCTGTGGTGGCGCTGCAACAAGAACCACTGAAGAAGACATGAGCGCAACTTCCTTCTTCATGTAATGTACTCAAAAATGGAGTAGTGTCAGTTGAAGGATTTCTCTTCTTTGAAAGACCACCGGCCATTTCCTCCCGCTAGCGTTTCTGTTGATTGTATTTACCCAGAATGCCCTCCGCTGTAGTCCACTTCCTGCTGTTGGAGCGGTCTCTGATCCACTTGATGTTCACATACATTTATGTACGTTCAAACTGCACTAGAATTCACTTCTACCAAAGAGAGACTTAGGCTTTTAGGCAGACCAGTTAGCTTTTTTGGTTTTATTGTGCGTTCGCATTTCCCCAAACAAATCGTACTTTCTAGACAAATGAACCAGAGTTTGATTAAAGCAGACTAAACAAGACTGGTGTGAATGTGTCCTAAAGAATAATGGACGAACTTAAAACCTAAACTAATGCAAGTGCACCTTCTGTAAAATATGTATTCCTTTGCATTACGAGCTAAGTGTTCAACAAATAAAGCAGCAATGTTGACAACAAAACTCCTAAGACTTGCCACATACTTGGGCATCACCTTCACTTTGCAAATCAACATTAACACAAACCTTCATGTGATCTAAAAATCGCTTGCAAACAGACATTCTAAGAGTTGAGCGTAAAAACGCCTGCAGACGGACTTTGCTTTGGGCTGCCGTTTGTTATGCAGGCCACAGGGGACTCTGAGAAACATTTGTTTTCAGCAACAGAGACTAAATGAGACCCGGTGGGAGGGTGAGCCCATCATCTTCAGTTTGGAGAGTTCACTATCTCACACTCAGACATGGTTCCTACGTGCCAGTCAAACACTGTTTATGTCGACTTAACACCGCCGTATCTGCTGGGAGTACAAGAATAGCACTCAGTGTTCCTGCCCTGTGTAAGGAGTGTCTATCATCGCTTCACCAGACAGTCAGAGCTTCCCTGTAGGATTCAAGTCCAAGACAATGGTTCTTTTTTGTGCATTTGATGATTTCTCTCTCTGCATCCATTCAATTTCTTTTCTGTTACATGAAGTGGACACATGAGGTCCAAGCTTTAACTATTTATAGTGAATCTAGCCTTTTCGGTGTAAAGCTGGATAATTTTATTCAGCCTCATTACGCTGAATAAAAACAGAAGTTAAACATCTGATAGAAGTGGGTCTTTGGAGGGTCTCGTGGAGCAGATTGAGGTCAGCAGCATGCTACCTCTTTCTTTATTTGGAGCAGGCTATACAATAAACAAAGCTACGAAGTAGAAATTGTTAATTTTTTATAGTAGAAGCACATTTTTCCATTTATATTAGTAGAAAGGGTGGAAAAAGTTGACAAGTCATGGTTAAATATAGAACAAAGGCTGATTTTTCAGTTGTTTTTTTTTCAATGGTTAATAACCTGAATAGAGTTAGTTTTTAACTCTGTTTATGTGAATAGGGTGTAAAACTCTGATGTCATCATGTATTTTAATTGAATACTAAATGTCTTAAAATAAAAACACTCTCTTCCCTTGCCAGAAAATAGAAACTACTTTTCAGATAATTTTTTAAATGCCAGTGACTTGCACCACTAAATATTTTGTTGGAACTCGTTTTTAAGAAATGTGGAGTTCATTGGTCTCAAATGGCTTTCGTACTTAGTGCAGGCAGTACAAAAAAAGAAGCTACTGAGTGGGAAATAATGGCAAAATGTCTACTTTGATGGTTAAAAGCCGAGCTTCTGTTTCTTTCAATGGTGAGTAACCAGACTGAGGGTTTTTCTCTCAGTGGCGTTTTAACAATGTTGTGCGTTCTGTGGTTGATGGACAATTAGTTTTTAACTCTGTGTTTATGTGAATGTTTCTTGGGTGTAAAATTTGATGTCAAAATGAATATTCATTGAAAAATAAATGTTAAAATCAAAATTCTTTCATTCCTAGTAGCTTTGTTTTATTCCTTCCTTTTTCCCTCCCTTTATTCCTTCCTTTCTTCATGTGCATCAACCACTACAAATGCTAAGGCTAGCTAAGCCTAGTTAGCTAGTTATGACTACCCAGCCATAAATGCTCGTGTGTGGCTAGTTATCTGTGGTAACTAGATAACTAGTCAACCACAGATGACGGTGTAAAACCGGTTTTCCTGGAATGATAAGTTGTTTTTTCACCATTAGCATTGATTGACAGCGCTAAGACCCTCCTCCTGGCTCTGATTGGTTGTTTTTGACTGGGAGTGGTGCTTTTATTCAGATGGTAAAAGCACTGTTCGGGGAGGAGTTTGATCTTTTCACAGATTATCTGTCTCATATTACACCATCACAAATATGGTGACAGTTTTAACAAATATGAAAAAAAATATATATGTTTTTGTTGAACTTACATCCTGCAGCGTTAAGCAACCTGACAGAGTGGAGTTAAGGGGGTTTCTGTTCCTACTGGCTCACATCTTAGCATTGTGAAACCCTGCATGTCGCTCACAGAGAACTGCACCAGCTGAGTTCTTCTTACTTTATTAATAGTTGGAGCCTGCAGCTTTTTACCGCTTTGTGTGTCTGACTTATTAACTGAACCCCCTCCATTAAAATCCTGGAGAACATCTGTAGTTTCTAAGGGTAACGCTTCCTTCAGGCAGAAAGTTGCTTTGTGTTAAAGTGTCAAAATGGATGAGGACGTTTTAGCACATGATGGATTTGTCTTTCAGCTGACTCATACTGAGGCGGTGTGTAAAAAAACACCTCTGGGAGCTTTACAGGATTAGGAGCTTCATGGACAGGGAGGCATTTCTGCACTGTGGGTAAGATCTAAAATTGTTATATCTGTCCCATTTCTTTTGTGCTTTATTTGCCAATTAAGCAAAGTAAATATGAAGTAGGAATAGATATAAGTAGCAAATATTGCAAGTTGGAAGTGGGTTTTTTTTTGGGGTACCTTAATAGAAAACAGGTAAATTTCTGTACATGGTATAGAAACATGCAACTAGTTGTGTTTCTGGCTAACCACAATCCTTAAGGGAGCAGCATTATGCGTCTTCCAGGCATATAGTGCCATTTTACAGCACAATAAAGTGTTACCATGTTACGCAGAGTTGTTATAAAAGTGCTGTACATGTATATAATATTACTTCAAAGAAATTTGAGTTTTTAATTCAACAGCTTGAAATTGGGCGTGTGTCTTAAAGAAGCTCCTGCTCTTTCCGAAACTTCCCCTTCAGGAGTTCATCACATCGATCTTCTACTAACTCTTCAACAATATTTTAACAGCTGAATGGTTGCCATGGGAGATGAAAGAGTTTCCTCCCTTGCATGAAAAAGTCAAGGGAGGACTTGACCAAAGTCAAGTCCATGGAGGATGTGATGAGAATCACATCCTCATCAGATGTGATTCTGATGAGGAAAATAACATCATAACACGAAGTAAAGCTCAAAAATACTTAATGCTGCCCCTTTAAGAAAACCTGGCTTTTGGGTCAGTTGCAATAAGCAATAAATCAGATTAATTGCATTAATTAAAATGAGCTCAATAAGTTTTTTTTGAAGAACAATTTTGTTTACAGAGATTTTGTAATTGACTTCATCTGTTGCTTCTGTTGTTTGGTAACTTTACTTTAGCTATTTAAACTGTCCTCCACTTCCAGTGTTAAATGTTCATTGGAATATAAGGTTTACTCATCTGTGGGAAGATGTTCTTATATTATTTTGCCATTGACATTATATCGCTTGAAAATGGTCTCAAAATAACAATATTATCGTTTATCGCGATAACTCCTGGGACAATTTATCGTCAGGCAGACTTTGTTACTGTGACAGGCTTGCTGATCTACCGATTCCGATTTTGGCTGATTCTTTTGTCTGAAACGTTTCACAACAAAGTGACTAAGTTGGCAACACTGGAGTGATTACTGCTAACCGCAGACATGCAGATGGGTGGATCTGTCAGTCAGTCCTCTCTGACAGACTTTATAAATGAACTTATGGTAAAATCATACATACAGTAGCTGCAGGCATTAAAAATAAAAGCTTATGTTTTGAGGTGGAGTTAAAGCAGCGCTGTCAGTGATCCCGTGTGTTTGATAATGTATAGCCCATCAAGATGCTGAGGCTATTTTTAGCTGCCTCACGAGTCATAAGACGCAACTCCATTATCGCCTACAGGGCCGGATCGTTTTTAACACATGCTCAAGTGCCATCTTCTAGATGAGACCATTCCTCAGGCTGGAGGGGTAGATGCACTTCCTGGGTCCCCATCTGCACGCCCGGAGTCATGAGCACAGTCTGATCCGATCACCACAGACGAGACGGCATCCTTTCACATGACCCAGCGGACAGCGAGAGCCAAGTTAAAAGTGGGGGTGGTCTTTATTACGTTTGGTCTCCTATAGGAAATGTACAAAATCCTAAATCATCTATAAAGAGTCGATTCTGTTACAGTTTCTATTGCAAGTCAGCACTGTAACACTTACCTGTTCTTTTCATTATGAAACAAACATTTTGCACTTTAATTACTGTTAAAACTAATTTGTAGCTAGAAGTCAACTTTTAAAAAAAATCAAATCAAATGCAAAGCATAGAATTAATAATTATTTAATTTTCTTTGGGATCAATAAAGTATTTTTGACTATGTGCCAATAGTCAATACTGCTCACATCCATTAAGTTTTCTATTCCACCCACAAGTCATCATGCACTGTCTACTACCTTTAACCAACAATGCACCAATATAATAATAGTGTGTGTATAATTCCAGTAAATAATTAAAAATAAGAGTTCAACTCTATCAGATTAACCAGCAGCACCAAATTGAAGCTGTCATAAAATGCCTCTGACGTTCCGACTTGCTCAACTCGGTTTGTGATGTCATTCCATTCCCAGATTGGGTTATGAAGCACTTTGACTGCAACATGACCTAATCTCAACTTCGACTCCACCGTCCCTCCTAATGTCAGACATTATGTCTACAGCATTATGTACCGTTTATTCAAAAAAGGCTACAACCTAAAACATCCATTTGCAATCTAAAGCATTGACCTGCAAGAAAAAGAAAAAAAAGTCATTATTGTTCTATTTCCACAATGTTTTGTGGAAGCTTGAAAATATGAAGTCTGATAAGGATTTACCAAAGAGCAAATAGTTTAAATGAAATGATGTTCATATAAGAAAGACTAAATTGTTCTTTGAGGTTGGATTGAATAGATATAATTAAAAAAAATAAAAAAAACACCAAAAATGTACTTTTTCTCAGCCAGAGAAAAGGGATTCATCTTTGAATGTTTGAGTCAGAATACGGCTCTTGGTCCAGAAACATTGACGGATGCTAATGTGAAGCAAATGGCAGCGAGGTCAATGATGGGTTTCAGGACATAAACTATTAATTATCTAAATTCCTCTTTGAAGTTTTCATTGGTTTTCCTTTAATGCACGTTTTCCGTTTGTGATGTTTGGCATCTGCTGATTCCACCTCAACTGGTTATGTGACATATCAGAAACGTAGTCATTCGAATGACATGCAAATCCAATTTAATGCACATTTACAGTGAATAAACAGACCAGAGGGTCAGATAGTGGAGGTGGAGGAGGTTTGGCGGTGCTAACCACTTGGACTTGGTGATTTTCTTGGCGCTTACAGCGAGTGGTGCACGAGTTTTAGCATGTTCTGCCAGGACATGCAGTAGGTGCTTGTAAATTATTGCTAAATTATTCATAAACTTTTGTAGTGCTCTCGCTACAAACGGCTCAGGGGTTGTGATTGCAGCAGGACAGAATTCAATTAAACACAGCTGAAGATGAAATGGGGCTCAAACTCGGAGGAAAACAGGAGGTTGGAGTCGTTTCAAATGCGCCGTGTTGTGATCAGTCTCAAAACCTGCGGCTCCACGGGGTTTTTTCCGTCTCTCAGGTTTATAGAAAATGCTCTGAAAAGGAGAAATTATTCTGCAGCTATTAAATTGCACCAAGTGTTAAATGCACCTGGTTTATTGTCAGTCTGAGAAATCATGAGAGGTTTCTTGAAGATTTCCTTTTGCCTCACCACATGCAACAACACAATCCAAATCCTCTGCCTCGATATCACACTGACAGCTAATTCTAAGTAACTTTAATTACCAAGTTAGTTTATTTAAGTTGTTTCTAACTTTTCTCAGACTATCAGCATCATAGCAGAGGCTCTGCTTTTAAACTCAGCAGGACAAAACAACGCACTTTTTGTAGTTTATCAAATGTCTACTCTGTGAAAACAGGAGGCAGCAGATAAACAAAGACAGAACTTCCTGAAAACCTTCACAATAAGAGTCTCAAGAACATATGAAAATACCAGTAGTTTTGTGCTCTCTTGATTCTTTCGACAAAAACGTAATATTTACAATGACGATGAGTTTAGCTGCAATAATCACAATTCGCATTATTGTTCACGTTGTTACGCTCCAAATGACCACAGAATCAACAGATCACACAGCCTGACCAGACCTACACAACGACAAATTGTTCAACATTGCCTGCTTTAATGAGTCAAAACTTCAGTGATATTATATGGTATGATCAGATTTTGGCATAAGCAACAGGAAGACATGGACTCCCTTAGGCTTACATAATGACAGTGCAATGATATGGGGGATAATTTGTTTGTTTACTTTAGACTTTGAAAACCAGATCCTACATGAGACTTTTCACTGACCATCTTCACTTCCCTTTTTCTTTTTAACCATTTAACTGAGAAGTAGCTCCTATAACGAGCTCAGCAGATGTGCAGTTCCTCCAGGCGTTTGCTAATTGCTGCTGGCTAGTCTGAAGGAGCTGAGCAGGGGATCTGAGGCAGAGTGCTGCTCTGCGAGGTAGAAGCTTGTAAGATGCACCTCAGAGGAGAAGCTTTATCCTTGAAGGTGGCACTCAGTATTTCCCAAGCGATTTGCAAAGCTAAATGATTGCCATGGGAAGGATTTCTCAAACATGTGTGAAAGAATCAAGGCAACATTCTAGGTATGTTTTGATGAGGGAACAATATGATAACATGATGTAAAGCTCAAAAAAGTGGATTTTACATTATGCCGCCCATTTAAAACTCAGTTCCAGCAACTCGACCCGAGTCGCAGAATGTGATAAAAGTTTAGCACAAACAGTTTAAACTCACCATATTAACTTCTGACACCATGTCTATGCTGGCCACATCAATACTCATGCCAACAGCAACTGGTGGACCTACAATGAAAACACACAAAATACAATAAAGTAAAGGAGAGAAAAAAATGTTAACAGGGTGGCTTGTTGGTCCCAAATTTAAAATGGCAGGCGGAGAAACATTGATATGAAATGTAAGAACAGCAGCAAATAGCCTCAGCCATACCTCCAAAGTCTGGCCGGAGACGAATATCATATCCTGTCAACAGTTTGTCCACCGTTTCTTTGACAAACGACATGTTTCCCGGCTCGTTGACGCTGAAAAACAACAAACAAAGGCTGCCAGTCAGTCAGACCTGGAGAAACACAGCGGTGTCCGGCTGGACCCCACCGCAGAGACCCCTCACCTCTTGGCGCAGCACATCACAGCCGCGACCAGCGGCAGTGAAACAGCGTCCAACAGACTCCACCACATTCCTTATGGACTCCCTGCGTGTTTGGCTGTTTTTAATGACCGAATGAAGTGAAGCTCTAGGTGAGGTGGGAGTTGCTCCACACCACTTCTGCCTCTGTGTGGGTCCGTGCTCGCCAGCCTTCAGCAGGACACAGGCGCGGCAACCCGGTTGATCCGTCCCCGCGTGAGTGGACGGCGGAGCCGCACACAGCCGCCCCGCGGTGGCCGCTCCGCGCGCCCAGCGTCATCCCGGGAGGAGGCAGCAGCTACCAAACACTGTGAGCTCCAACTAGGGGGGGAGGTTTGTCTGGTGTTCACTGTTAGCGTTCAAAATGCTCTAATTACCGTCGTTCTCGGTTAAAAAAAAAAGAAAAAGAAAGAAGGAACGAAGGAAAGGCTGCTGAAAGGAGTTTCCAGAGTTGATAAAATGATGTAAGCAGCGCCATGTCTAATTATTAGAGCACGCGACTTCAGAAATCTACGGCCGCGGCTTCTTCTTGGTGTGGACCAGAGCTGGTGAAAGCCTTCAATGTACAGGCTCAGAACAAACGACGGTAAAAAAAAATAAATAAATTAAAAAAAATAAATAAAAAAGCTGGAGTCTTGATTTCAAGGCGAAGCCTCCATGAGTATCTACTTCTGGTTATTTGCTGAAGTAATTCGCACCTTGCAACATTTTGTCCCATTCCAGCCACACACTGCAGTGTGTTTCATTGGGACTGTGAGAGATGACGAAAGGAAAACGATGCACATTCAAATTGTTCTGCAAATAAAATCTTGTGCTGTATTGCATGTGGCCATTCTGAGTTCAAACTTTGTTGAACCACAGTTTGCTTGGTTCAATAAAATCTGCATTTTATTTATTTATTTATTTTTTAATGCATATCTCTAACACCTTTGCACGGGACAACTATGAGTTAGGCATGCCACAAATCTGCCTTTATGGTAGAACGCTGTTGAAAGCCAGTGGAAGTTCTTGTGCAGTTTGGACAAACCGTAAGGGCCACAGCAGAGAAGTGAAAGTACATAAACTCTTTTAGAACTTATGCAAAGTTCAATGTGTGTGTGTTGGGGGAAATGTACCCTTGAAAAGCATCCTAAACATTTCACTCCCATAGAGAGCTGGAGTCGGAGAAGAATTTTGTCCAGGCACCAGGGGCCGGATTTACGAGGATGTGGGCCCCTGGGCTGGAGAAAGATTTGGTGCACTACCAAATCTGACTCCAGATTTCTCCAAATTTCTACTAATTTGCATCGGTAGAAACAATTTCTACTAATGCAAATATTTTTTTGAAACACTTACTATGTGTTGACTGTACAGTATGAGACAAATAATCTGAAAAAAAGAAGACAAAAATCAAGCTATTCTGCCTTCTCCCATTGCTCCCAGTGGAATGGTGATTGGTTGGAAACAACCAATCAGAGACAGGAGGCGGGTCTCAACGCTGTCAATCACCCTCCTGTGGTTGCTCATTCCCTCCCATTTCCTCTAAGCTACGCTGCAGCTAGCAGAGCATGTCGTGAATGCTAAGGCTAGCTAGCATAACCGTCGATAAACGGTTTTCGTGTAACGATAAGTTGTTTCCCCAGTGAGCACATGAGGCTGACTGACAGCAGTAAGACCCTCCCCACTGGCTCTGATTGGTTGTTTTTGGTTGGGAGCCGTGCGTTTCTTCGGAGGGCAATAGCAGTTCAGGGACGAGGTGGAGGAGTCCAGGAGATCAATTTTTTCACACATTACCTGTCTCATATTACACTGTAATTACATGGTGACAATTTTAATTAACATGTTAAAAACATAGTTTATAAAAGCTGCGTCCTGCGGCTTTAGAGTCCACTGTCTTCTCCTACTTGTATTAATTTGTAGTGGAGCGAAATTCTTCTAGATCTATTGGAACAACACCAAAGGAAAATGAACAGCCAAGTGGTTAGAGTTAGTTGTGAGGATTTCCTGAGAATGTTTTTAAGCTTTTTTTTTTTTTTTTTTGTCAGCTTGCTAATGGGTTTGTGGTTGAGAGAGAAAGAAAGAGAGAGAGAAGGAGGTTCAATAATGCGGCGAGGAGCTGGAATGTACTGGACCCTCAGATACTATTTCTCTTCATTTGCGCAATGAGATCAGCACGTAGTTTCGTCAGCAATTTCAGTAAACATTTGCAAAAAAAATGCTAATGTTTTTTGCAAATATCCCTTGGATGTTGACAGGAAGCATCCAATTGTTGCTTCCCCTCAGAGAGCGAGGAGTTCCCTTACTTACCTCGTGTCGTAAATGGCGTACAGCTTTTTATTCCCATCCACGGCGTTCCTGTAAAAACAGAAGAGCAAGCGTTATTTTTCTTTTCTTTTCTTTCTTTGCTGTTGTTGTTGCAGTGCTGTCTCTCAGACTGTCTCGGACTTGTTTCAGAGCACTCTGTTTCGAGACGTGCCCACTTTTTGCCACGACTTTCCCGCCTTTCTGCGGCATCCTGACGTCTTTTCGCCCCACCGGCGAGGAAGGGATCCGATCCACATTTTTTGGGAGAAAAGGCAGAGAGCAGCTGAAGTAGACGCGCAAAGGTTCTGTGTGACATATTTTCGCCTCCTGCAATCTAGACCACCGAAAACAAAAGCAGCAGTTTTCAGCTGCGTGTCCTACTTAGGCCATGAAAAAACAAAAACCCCAGAGATGACAGCAGCCTTTTAGAAATCAAATTGTTTGAGTTTATTTCACCAGCTTGTTTTAGTGGAGCTTAATTGACTACTTTATAGCAAGAGTTTTGTTTAATTGCTATGAAAACGTCCACAATATTTATCTTATTTTTTAAGAACTTGCTTTGCAGCAAAATGTGGATTTGAGAAAAAAATAAGAATGAAAAATCCCGCCTATATAAAGAATAGTTTCGCTACGCCAGATGCTACTGGACAAATTCTCATGACATTTGCACCAACACCAGATACACCAATAAACTACAGAATGAAACTCGTGCTTCAGAATAAAGAGTGCGTTGGTACCACATGGAGTTGATTTGGTTTGACAAAGGGCGGCCCTCACATTCATTGGGCCCTTGAACGTTAAATAGCGTGATGACAGCATAAATAAGACTGGGCCAGTTCCCAATATCAAGTCACTAAAGTTTGATCACACAGTTTAAACACACACAAACTCACCCCCGCGCGTGCGCGCACACACACACACACACGCACACACACACAGACACACACATGTTTGTGTGGCTATCTTTCCATTGCAGGTACTTTCCATTGACTTCCATTCATTTCTACAGCCTAAACCTTACCCTTATCCTAACCCTAACCATTACATACTTAACCCTAACCAAAACTCAATTCACACCTTATTGCTAAATCTGACCCCTGACCCAAAAACAGCGTTTCCCCTTGTGGGGACCAGGCTTCGGTCCCCACAAGGAGCAGTTGGTCCCCACAATGTAGCATGTGTCAGGAAAATGGTTCCCACAAGGTATTAGAAACAAACACGCACACACGAAGCTGTTAAATACAGAAAATGCTGACTGGAATCTGCATGTTGGCCCCAGCTGCTTGGATGAAGCTGAAGTTGGTTTCCAATTCGGAAAATCTTTAAGAAATCATCTTTAATTTACTCTAGCTAAAAATAAACTCCATCATCTAGACTCCCCCAAACCCGGACTCGGTCATTCTCAACTCATAGGAGACTATTCAAAACCAGGTGTGGGATTTGTGAAACCTTCATCTGATTTGTGAAACTTTCAGTAGAACACATTTGGCTCCGTCAGGGCTGCGGTAATAAAAGTGTGTAATACAGTCAAAGAACATAAAGATGAGTCAGATGAGCGCGTTCAATTCAAAAGATGGTTTGAATCTTTTCTTCATGTCTCTGTTGACTCCTCTCTCTTCCTCTCACCATCCATCCATCCATCCATCCATCCATCCATCCATCCATCCATCCATCCATCCATCCATCCATCCATCCATCCATCCGCCAGCCAGCCAGCCAGCCTCCTCTTCCTCCTGTTCCTCCTCCTCCTCTCCCTCTCCTCACTCATCCTCCTGCTGTTCCTGCTCTCTCGCCCAGTTCTGCTCAGTGCGCAGTGGATTCCGGATCTTACTACGTCCTCTCCCGCTGAACACGCTGTTGGATTTAGTGCAAAGCTCGCCGTGCGGCACCTTGGAGAACAACTAAAGGATGGTCAGTCCGCACAGCTGTAGAGGAGGAGGAAGGGAGTGGGGACCTTATTCGTTTCTGCCGCCTACTTTCTTTTTCTTCTATTCGTTTTTTTTTTTAAATATGCATAGATATAATCGTTCCGGGCAGAGCTGCAGCTGACATTGAAAGCAGCAGTCTTCGTTTTACAGCAGGGGGTCGGGGGTGTCGACGAGCCAGTGAGTCTGACAGGGCAGCACAAGTTTGATCCTCTGCCGCGGTGAGATTCGGCGAACTGCGGCACGAGCAGCGCGGCGTCGTCCGCCAGCGGAGAGGGGGATGTAGCGGGAAGTGTGTGTGTGTGTGTGTGCGTGGGTGTGTGGGTGTGTGTGTGTGTGTGTTGGAGGGGGGCTCGGAGGAGGAGACGCTGCTGCATCGGTTAGACTTTCAGATGAGAGGGGCGCTTTCTGCCGAGATCGTGACGGATTTTCGTCGTCGGTTAGTTTGGATGTGTCGTGGATGTGCGTGAGGATGGTGGATGATGATGATGATGATGATGATGATTCGGGGTTCACCGAGCTCCAGCTGTGGTGCAGGAAGGTTGAGGGTGTTTTCCTGCGTGAAAGCCTCAGCAGAGAGGAGCTTAATGAACGGGTGGAGGACAAGAAGCGGGTGGGCTGCGTGGAGTGTGTGTGTGTGTGTGGGGGGGGGGCAAAACAGAAGGGGTGCTCTGATGTAAGGAGGAATTTAGCATGTTTGATTGTGTGTTTTATTTTATTTATTTCTTTTATTATTATTATTTGAAGGAATGCCTTCTTGCGCAGAGAGGAGGGCGACTGTGTTTGGCTACCTGCACACACCTGATCTGGACATTTCAGTGCATGCTGGCTCTTGTTCTTCATCTTTTACACCGTTAGATTTATATATATTAACAAACAAACAAAAAGCATTTTTCAGGTCAGCGTAATGTGTGAATTAATTTATCTTTTGAAATTGGGCATAACAAAAACAGGATCTTTTTTTTTTATTTTCTTTTTTTTTTATTTTGCAAATCTAATCTAGGTGATTTAGAGATGAAACACTTACTGAACGGTGCTGCTGGTGAAATTCCCAGTTACTGTAGCTAAAAGCATGTATGGGGGCCATGTCAGTATGGCTCTCTGCCCAGAGCGGCATGGACTGTGGGGGCGGCCACGGTGTACAACAAACATAATAAATCTGTCAACTATGACTTCCTAAAATTATGGCCTTTGTCTTTTTTTTTTTTTTTTTTTTTTACCTAAATCACATTGTCTCGAAAGGGAAGTGGCAATTAAAAAAAAGAAAATTATTAACTTACTTTTTTTCCTTTTTTAAAAAAAATCAAAATCATTTAAAAAATAAAAAAAAAGGCTTAGGTCATTATTTTCGGAAGATGAACTTTGGCACTGGCATGTTTTGTTGTTGACAATCCTTTTGCAGTGTGAACTCTGCTGCTGCTGAAGTTGGTGTCTGATTTTATAAATCAGTGCCAAATTAAAGGGCTAGTTCTGTGGGGTTTTTAAAAAAATTTTTTTTATTGTTTAGGAAATCTAAACTTCATCCACATGTTTCTTCTTCAAAAATGTCCATATATATGGACAGCTCTAATTTCACCTGAATTGTTCTTCACTGAATTCTGAATTATAAGACACAGTTTGTTGTTTTACTTGATTTTGGGAATCCTTTAGGTTGCACCATTCATGCTGAATCCGCCACTATATATGTGTGTGTGTGTGTGTGGGTGTGCGTGTGTGTGTGTTCTCAGGAATGGGCGATGGGATGTGCTTCAGCGTTGCAATGAGACGTCTACGCTTCTGTGTCTTGCTTGTGAGCATCACCTGCCGTCTGAGGTGAGGAACCGAGTTCTGGCGTGTCTGCGTAATGCAATGAGTTATCATTAGAAACAATAAATAAATAAATAAAACAACAGCAACAACAACAAAAAGTTGTCTTCCATCCAGCCTCTCCCAGGATTTAGCAGGAACCCCCAAACAGGCGGAGATAAATGACAACATCACCATCTTCACCCGCATCCTGGACGGACTGCTGGACGGTTACGACAACAGACTCCGGCCCGGTCTGGGAGGTGAGTCCGGTGGATCAATAAGCCATTACAACTCTTTGTGTTACCGGCTGTTTGTTATAGGAGCGCTGGAATATTACTGAAGGGAGAGGAGGTGTTGATGAAACCACAGTTCGATCTCTGCAGAAGAAGAAATGTGATATGAGTCTCAGCTGATCTGATTAGGCCTTCTGTCAATGAGATTTGACGTCAGTGTGACTGTAAAACTGCTCTGGATTTGCAAACAAATTTTTCTTAAAAATGCTATTTTTGCTTTAATTATACTGGTGATGAAGCAGAATAGTGTGGTCAAAGAATGAAAGATCAGCTTTCTTTCCCTCTATTCATTACATACATAAAACTAAGAACTTTAACCTTTTTTTTAACCACATACTTGTCTGTGATGAACTTTTCAGTTTTATTCTATTAAAACTCAGCGTAATCCTTACCTTTCTGTTAGTTTTAACAGAAAGGTTAGTTTTTTTGGGATAAACTAAAACTTTATCCCCCAAAAAAATCTCCTGTAAAATGAAACATTTTTCTATTATGCATTGTAGTATTTAAGGAACAAACAGAACTGGCTTTTTCAGGCCTTGAATAAAACTGGAAAAGTCTATTTTTAAATTTTTTCACCTTCCTAATATAACGGCATAAGTATTTTTTGTTTGTTTGTTTTTTTTTGTTTGCCTAAATCATCCTTTGGTAAACATTAAAATAACCTGGGCCATTGTTTCATGGAGGTGACGATATGCTGCAAATAATCAGGTTTAAGTGTCTTTTTTATTGTGACCACTAGGTGTCACCAAAGTCCGCAGGCTTCAGTCAAACTAAATTAGATTTGTAGAGGTTTTTCTGTCTCCAGTGACTTTTATTTGCAGTAAATAAGACAGGAAAAGGGGAGAGACGTGCAGCAAAGGGCCCAGGGTTGGGAACTGAGCCCCAGACAGCTGGAACAAGAGCCAGTGTCTCAGTATGTGGGATGCCTTATACTGGTACACATTACTATCCCATAGGTTGTTTTCTTTTTTGAATGTAGTTGATTTAAACGCTGAATATTTTTATTACCCCCAACCCCAAAACAAAACAAAAAAACAAAAAGCAAAAATACATATCATGAATTTCCTGAAAAGGCCGGTTGTGGCAGAGGGTATAGATAAATCTACTCTGTAACAAACTAAAAGTATTATTGAACAGTTGTCTTTGAATTACTTATTCATTTATTACTTATGACAATACTGTCATCAAATTTGGTGAATTGACAAAATTCACCCAATGAATTTTAAACGCATTTTAAAATATATATTTTTACTAGGGTTTTTACTAGGGTGATCCTGGTCCCAGTAGGATTTCTGGCTGCTGAATTCCTAGAAAAAACCCCAACACAAACACTTGCTGATGTTAGATGATGGAGGAAAATTCAGCTGTCTTCATTCCTGAGCCTTGATTTTAGGGCTGCCATGCTTCAGAGTTGTAAGAAACGTATCTTTGACGTAGATTTGATCCGTTTGTCACATTTTGAACAGCTGACAACAGTCACAGATTAAAAACTGACCATGTTTTCTCTTCTTTAATGTTATTCAAAATTTCTCTTACTTGACTTAAGAACTGCATGTCCTTAAGTTTTTTCTGTAGAAATGATCACTCCAAATTTTTCAATGTATTTTTCCAGGATTACTTAAGACAAGGAATTTTAAAAAGTTTAAAAATAATTCTCTCTGCATATGCAGTGTTTGAGGAATACGTAGTACTACACACACAAAAATAAAATGTCCCCAAGATAGAGCCTTGAGGAACACCACAACTTACAACACCTGTGGAGTCGGTAAAATATCCAGATTTAACCTCAGTAGAATTACTTTAATCACTTTAATAATTAGATTCATATATGTAATAATTATTTGAATACTTAAGATTTCAATGTAATAATTTTCTGTGTTTTCCAACAGAGAAGGTGACGGAGATCAAAACCAACATCTTTGTCACAAGCTTCGGTCCGGTCTCCGACACAGAAATGGTACGCAATTTCCCCCCCAGATTAGCTCTTTTTATGAATCTTTTACACAGTAATTCTAATTAAATGTTTTACTGTATATAAATTATGCCTCAAATGTACGAAAGCTGAGCACAGTCGCATTTGTTCTTGAGTTTATGAGATATTTGTGTCTTTATCACACAGTAACAACGAGCATTTTTGCAAGATAAGGAGACGATAATGTGTTCCTAAATGCTCACGATCTATTTCTCAGGGTCCTTAAAACCTTGGCAAGAACAAACTCAGGCTGACAATGTCAGATCGAGGAGAACCTGACATTAGAGTCAAGTTTTACACACACAATCATCTCGTGATCTTGAGAAAAGAATCTCTGTTTTCTCAAGAGTAATTTGAGACATCAGGGAAAACGTCTGGTCTCGGCTTCCGTACAAATCTGCCCAATCAGAGGCGAGACTGCATTGTTTACATCCACACAAAGTTCCATTTCGGTGCAACTGCGGCTTCTCTTCGCAGGAATACACCATTGACGTGTTCTTCCGTCAAAGCTGGAAAGACGAAAGGCTTTGCTTCAAAGGCCCGATGGAGATGCTGGCCCTGAACAACCTGCTGGCCAGCAACATCTGGACCCCCGACACGTTCTTCCTCAATGGGAAAAAGTCCATTGCGCACAACATGACCACGCCCAACAAGCTGCTGCGGCTGAAAGACGATGGGACGCTCCTCTACACCATGAGGTGGGCTCTCAGGCCGCCGGCCCGCCGCTTCACCAGTGCCTGCGATTCGACTGCAAATGTGCTCAGAAGTTTGTCGATATTCTGACAACAAGGAAAAAAAACAAAATTTCGCAAATGCAGTGATTCCATTGAGTAAGACCCACAACTAAAAGCCCATGTAGATTAGTTTGTTCAGTCAATAAGTCGTTAAAAACCACGATGCGCCGTCATCCTCCTACCACTTCCTGTTGTCTTCTTTGTGGTTTGCGCCAGTGGAACGTCTGATTTTTGACCATGTGATTTGTGTGATGCGAAGAAAGTGTTTGTTTTACCAGATTTTATCAGTTTATCAGTTTCACAAGATAAACCTCACCCCAGCGCCAAAACTTATTGAAAAACGAGTTTTTCTTCAAATTGATTTGTTGCCATCAAGCAAATTGCAACAAAACATTTTTGAAATGTCAAATTGCGCAACTACGTGGTCAATGGAAAGGCATCTGCTGTTTGTTTTTCAACCAGGCTTTGCACTTCACAACACTGACTGCGTTTTCATTCAACATGAAGTCGCACAATTTCACATTTGGAAATTACACTTCAATTTCGGAAAAAACTTGTTTTTCGATAAAAAGTTTAGCCTCCAGTATGAAACGGTTTTGTGGCCGTATTGAAATTGGTTTATTTTGCGAAACCGCAAAGGAGACTGTTTTTTCACATCGAATGAGACACATGACCAACAACCGGATGTTGCTGCTGAAGAAGACGAGGAAGATGAACAGGAAGCAGATGGAGGCTGATGACACGGCAGGATTTTTAATGACATGTCATGTGGACAAACTTATTCACGTGTGACTTTAATATTTAAACGGCAACACCACAAACGTGATATTGTGTTATTTTTTTGACATTAGCAGAAAATCGACAGCGTTTGCTTCTCACGTTTGTAATGGAAACTCAGCTATTGATTGGTTAGAGCTGAGTGAAACATGTTGTGTAATCCAATTAGCACCAGAGGCATGACTAACGCCTTTACCTGCCGCTTCTTTGCATTGAGTGGGTTTCTTTGGAGCACCGCTGCACTGAAAACAGCCCACACACATGTTTTCGCCGATCCGGCAGTGATGCGTCATAGTGGTTGTCCACGTACTCTGAACTTGGGGGGGTTCAGGCGAATTTTAAGTGTTTTGCTTTGACCCTCCTCACTCTCCGTAGCTCCACTATAGTCACCTTTTTAACACACAGATATATATTTTTTTTCTTCTTCATATTGCTCTGGAAACTTAGAAGCAGTCAGAAATATAAGCCTTATATTTATTTAGCAGATCAACACAAACTAGAGGAAAACAACGCATGGTTTTAAAAACTCTTACACTTAAGATCTGCATTTATCTTTATTCCTCCCTACTCCGATAGTCCAACGCAACTAATTTTCCTTCAGAATATGGGCAATACAGACTGAAAGTTTTATCACAATTTATTATCAATTTATTTGTAAATAATCTTGATAAAAAAGACTTTCCTCTGAAGGGCTCTGAGGTTTGTTAGAGGACATTTGTGAACAAGAAGTAGTTTACACGAACAAAGCTTGGCAAGCAAGTCCACGCCACACTTTTCAGATTTTACTTTTCAAAAACGCAGAAAGCCAGATATTCCTTCCACTTCACAGTTACACGCTACTTTGTGTTTGTCCAGCGCATGAAATCAGAATAAAACATATCGATTTGTGGTTGTAATGTGACGAACGGTGAAACGGCTTGATGGGTGTGAGACGCTGTGAATGTGTGGTTGGATTTATGAAGGCTTTATACAAACACAAGTAAGCCTGTCACAATAAGTATGAATGAATCGCATTGTGTCATAAAACGAGCTGAATAATTTACATTTGCGTGATTCATCGTTTTTTGTTTTTTTTTTTCTCTTTTCTTTCTTTCTATCAAAAACTGGACAAAAAAAGTGTCCAGTTTGGTGCTTTGATCTCAACTTGCCCGTTGTTTCCTAAGGACAGTTTTGCTTACAGATACTTCATCATTCTATTAAGTCTTCTTTTATTTGTTGTTTCTCTCCATTCATTTTAGATATTCTAAATATCTTCCAGCTTGAGAATGTGTGCTTGCATCATTGCAGCATCATCATTACATCACTTGAAAATGGTCTCAAAACAACAATATTATCGTTTATCATGATAACTACTGGGACAAATTATCGTTCGGTAGGATTTGTTGTTGTGACAGGCCTAAACACAACAACGCCATACGCAGCGCTACGCTCCAACCTCCCCCAGCTTTAATAAGCATCAATAATAATAGAAGGAGAGGCGTAATTAATACAAGTGTCACTCAGATCCACTTGCATTTCAATGTTGGGTCGTCGTCCTTTCAGAACCAGAAATCGACCAAGTCAAACATTAACTTCGGAAAGCGTGAGCAGATGAAATGGGCTGCGTGTCAAAAATGACGAGTGACCCCTTCATATTTTCACTACATTTTTGCCAGTGAGGCAACTGAGAACAAATGATCTCACGATGGGCCATCAAAGGGTTTGTGTTCTGGGAACGAGGTTATTATTGAAACATCGTACGCATGCATCGCTCTTCTCTGCTTCAGAGAGCAAATACTGTCGTCTGCAGAGCCGTAGCTGCTCTGGCGTGAAAATCTCTCTCTAAGGAAACATCCAGTTCCAGTTGATGCTGTGCAACACCTTCCACTACACACCGTGTGTATATCAACAGAAATTGCACTTTTTTTTGTTGTAATTCTGTCTCCCATAGTAGTGTGTTCTGTTTTGATTGGTTATGGGGTTTCTTTAGGCCGGTTCTGGACGTATGACTAATGGAAGCCGAGTCATTCTAATCAAGACCAACACTCAGAGTTGAATTATCAATTTTGCACATTTAAAGTGACATAATAACATTTCTGCACTATTAACTTTGTGAAGTCGGAATTAAACAGCGACTTTCTATCTTCACTTCAGACTTCGACTTTACAATCTGCCTTAGAGGTGATGAGAGCGCCGTGTTTGTGCTTTGAAAAATTAAAAGTCTTTATTTGCTAAGGTCACAAAATAGTAAATCTGGCACATTTCAACCAAGTTCCCTTCCTTACAAATATCAAACCATGAGGTAGTTAAGGGCTTTCAAATGTCTTCCCTTTAAAAATATCACACTAGTTGGTGCCTATATTGATAAAGTCTGTAAAAGTCCTTCAGATTAGAAGTTTGACTTTAAAAGCTTGGAACTGCTCTTCTGTTTAACCTGTGGTGTTCCCCAAGGCTCGATACTTGATCAACATTTATTTTCCTTTCCTATGTTTCCCAAAGCAGCTAGCACTTCAGTCTTGTGTTGCATCGTGCTGCCGATCCAGTCTTATATGTCTTTTAAACCAGTTCAAAAAGTTCACCTTAATCCACTTCATTCAAAGACTCAGTTTCTAATCATCCCTATTATCTAAATTTCAGCAAAACGGGATTAATGGTTATAGTTCTACCTGATACATAATCCAACATCAGCTGAGCTATTGTCGCTTTCTATGCATCCGCCACGTCCGGCGTTCAAAACCCGAGTGTAATATTTGGTTACAACCTCTCCGACGTAAAACCTGTTGCCCTGTTTCTGTCACACACACAGCTTTCTCATGGCAAATCAGAGAAAAATCCAAAAGGAATAAGGAAGTTTGGTTCATAATTTTCAGATTTCTAAAAGTTCATCTCTTCCAACAGTCATATGTTGCAGTGTAAACACAACAGGTTCCCGAGACACAAGAGCAACTCACTTACAGTGGCGACATTGAGCCAAAGCTAGAAAACAGTTAGATGACGCACTCAGAAGTAAAACGGATTGTCAGAAGCCCTGATGCTCTGATGAAGCTGATGTTAAATTGTTTGTCCATTTGCCTGTTTTTACACAGTCCCAGTGGTGAAAAGTGATAACTCAGGTTGTTGGGCTGCTGGTGTTCTTCACAAAAATAGACCTCATCATAACGAAAGAACATTATGTAGAAATATTACAGCACACATCAACCAGGAAGTCAAAGTTACAAATGGGTTTCTGAAACAACTGACGATTCTAAGCATCATGCTACATGGTTGCAAAGTGGCTTAAGACACAGAAGTCCATGTTTTTGACAGGGCATCAAAAATCCATGATCTCAGTCGCAAAGAAACTTCATGAGCAAAGATTTAAAAAATGTAAAACGTCCAACAAAGTTCTGTCAGGAGGAATGGGCCAGAACTCAAGCAAACTGTGGTGAGAAGCTGCAAGAAGGAAACCAGAATGTTGAAGCCAAGTCATCCAGATTAAAGGAAAATGCTGCCAATTACTGACAGAATGTTTGTAATGCAAAAAAAAGCTGAAATTTTCTGTCAACGTTCTGGCATTTAGGAATTTGAAATACGTTTTGTAATTCTAACTGGGCTAAAAATTTAAGATCAAACTTTTCTTCTGGTTTGGTATCAAACAGTATCTGATTTCAACTGTATATATTTCAAATTTTTTTATGCTTCCAGTGGAGTTGTGAAATAATTTTAAATGACCAGAGATCACCTGTAAATTAATAACCAGAATATCTATCAAATCCCTTGACTAAATATCTAGTTTCTTACTCTCTCTGTTGTTAAAATCAGTCATATCCATCCATCCATCCATCCATCAGTGCTTTTATGGATCCAGCCCCCTTTTATAACACTTCATGTTGGTCTTTCACATAAAATTACATTAACATATATTTATGTTTGTAGTTGTAATGTGGCAAAAATATGGAAAAGTTCGAGGGGTGTGAATACTTTTGCAAGCCGCTGTATTTTTGACTCGGTCTCCAGCACAGCAGAAACTGCAGCTGTTCACGACGCAGCCAGCAGAGGGCGGCATTGTACGAGGCTTGGAGCTCATTTGTTTTTCTTTCCACAGATAGGTGGCGTCTTTTTCCCACCCAGTGAAACTCCACACACACAAAGCTGTTATTTCTAGCTGTACAAAAGTTGCTCTGGTGGTTATTTATTGCTACCGAGTAGAAAAGTAAGGGTTATTTCTCAGTAGTTTTACACAGTGTGTTTATATATATATTTCAGAGAAAAACAAGGTCATTACTATTAAAAAAAACAACCAAAAAAACCCCAAAACAAAACATCATGTCACATCTCTGCGCAGTTTCTGAATCTGGGCTTCCTCTTTCAGGCTCACCATCTCAGCAGAATGCCCCATGCAGCTGGAAGATTTCCCCATGGATGCCCACGCTTGCCCCCTTAAGTTCGGAAGCTGTAAGTTAACACACCTCCTGCCACACACACACACACGCACGCACGCACACACACATGGTGAGCAACTGCTTCTTTACAGGATGAAGGAAAGGAAAAGAAATATAAGCCATAGCTGGATGCACGAGGACACCCGAACAGGAGCTGATTTCGCATTGCTTTGGTTTCGGGGTCTTTATGCTGCTCAGCTCAGAGTGTTTGACAGCCCTCATCCCTCAGGTGCAGAGCTGCTGTGGTGGTGCAGGAGACAACCATTTAGACTCTGACACACTCCTCCTGATTAAGCCATTAATCAACATGTCAGCGCTGCGGCCCGGCCTCCTTCGTTATCCCACCTCACCTCTGCTCACTGCAGAAAACTCGTCGTGCTTTTCCCCGCACGCTTCTGCGTCAGAACTGCAAACTTTAAGCGATGTTTAAGTAAGTGGAAGAGGAATTATGATTCTTTTTTTTCTTTTTTTAAATAAAATCTGAAGGAACGGCATTCAGAGTTGTAATTACTGCAGCAGGTTCTATAGGGTGTGACTCTACCAGCCTTCCACGTCTAAAGAAATTGAAATTCATGCACATTTTTCTTTTCAAAAAGGCCAAAACCAGTCCGATTAGAGACTCTCTGGAAAATGTTCATAGTTGAATTTAGAGTTTTACTTTGACTGAGACTTTCTGACACATGGATAAGCTTCAAACTAAGCTTCTCTTTTGCTATGAAAAATGCAAAAACGATTCTAAAAACACAATATTTAAATGAAAAATACTAGACCTGCAGGTATTTTTGTATACTAGATACTAGACCTGCTAGAATACATTTTAGATGTATTCTAGGCATGGCCCGAGCCTCTTTTCATTCATGTTTTTTAATTGAAACCCTCAGGTTTAGTCTACGAGCTAAAATAGCATCTCAGTGCCACACATGTAGCGCTGAGATGCTACATGTGTAGCATTAGCATTGGGGACGTCGGCAGCGCAGACGTCCCCAACCCTAATGTGAGCGTCAGAGTTTCTAAAGAAAATCTAGGAACGATCAGGAGTTCCTGAAACACCTGGAAGCTGATTGAGTTTAGTTTACATCATTTTAACCTTGTTTGCGTAGCCTTTGTTTTTAAGAAGATAAACTGAGCAAATTGTCCAAAATGTCCTTTTGACAAATTCTGGGACATTTACAGAAATGCCACTTAATGTGTGTTGTCCCTACAAAATAAAGTAAATTAAATTCAATAATTATTTTTGATTAAAATTGAGTTCCACCCCGAGTTTAAAGTTAACTCCGTCTTTCTCCTGGACCTATTTTTTATGTTCCAAAATAAATAAATACATAAAAATAGAAAAAATTCCAAGACTTTATCTGTAAACATGTACACACACTCACAAAATGGAAGCATAAAGAGCATAAAGAGCTTCCAGTTGTACACTTTGCAACATCTTTGCAGCATCTTTGCAACATCTCCTCGGTTCGATTCACAAAGCTCCAAAATAATCTGGGACGTTCCTGCCTGGCAGGCTTAAGACGATCATTTGTATGGAGGGTGATCCCAGGCCTCGCAGGAACAGCATCACACCACATTTACCCCCTTCCACGCCCACTTTGGTCACCTCCACCCACAGCTGACGCCACGCGGAGGCGGGGTTAATCGGGGCGGCCAACCGAGGCTCCTTTTCACTCTCTCTGTAACGCCGCCAGCGAGACCGCTCATCACGCCGCCTTTGCGCTTCATCTTAACTTTAAGCACACAGGACTTTGCCTGGTGGACTTTAAAGTCACTCTCGCTGTAATTTCTGCTGGATTACTGTCAATTCAGTTCACTTTATCCCAGTTGTTTCCAGCTCATCCAGGAGGTTTATGGTTCTTATAGGGAAAGACGGGATAACAACAGTAAAAGAGACTTCTCAGCTAGAAAATTGAATTTGCTCAATCTGTGCGAAGTGGATTGGATTGTAAATGGACTGAACTGCACTGTATATAATTGGATTTGAATTAAACCCGTTTCCCTTTTTTGTACGTCGCCCTGAGGTGACTTTTACCGTAATTTGGTGCCGCTTCAGCCGATCCGAACTCCCCGAATGCATTTCCACCCAGCGGGTTTTTAATAACATCTCAAGTCTACGCATGACGTTCTTGAAAGAAGAGGTACCCATAAATAATATCCATTTCAACAATTTGCCTTCAAACTGAATTCAGCAGTTCTGTGAAGGCTTCAAAAGTTCCCCAGCAGCATCCAAAAGACTTTGGAGCTTGAAGGAAGAAATCAGAGGGAAAATGTCACAGAACGATGTTCTAGCAGGCAGCCAAAAACTGGAAGAGTTTGACACAAGTACAAGCCCAACAAGACATGGCGATCGACCTAAACTGGCAGGTGGAGGAGCATTAGTCAGAAAAGCAGCAAAGAGGACCATGATAATGACCATGAGGACTTACAGAAATCCACAGATCAACTGAAAGGACAATTAGATGTGTTTCACAGATCTGGCGTTTCTAAAAAGAGTAGCGGAAAGAAAGCCGTCGATTTAAGCAAGTTGTAAGATTTTGCAGACATTTCAAAGAAGGCATTCATGTGTGCTTGAAATCAAACACTGTACATCACCCTAAAATCTACACAGAGTGGCACAGTGGTGGCAGCATCATGAAGCAGGTCAGAGATAATGCGTCGATTGGTGGAACTAAGAGAAATCCTGGAAGAAAGTGGTTCGTGGTTGCAAAAGACTGACGTTACACACAGACCCACAATGTAGAGGCTTGGATTAAGGCATATTCATGAGCGAGACAGATATAGACTTGCAAGACTCCATAAGCTGCATTCACAACAATATTCACTACATTTATACCCTGCAGCTTTGAGATAAGTGTACACTCTGACACATTAAAGGTGGGGACCAACATGTCTTGTCACAAGACGTCTCGCGTTGGCCTTAAAACGACGTGTAAGCTCCACTTTGAGCACTGATACCTCGGGTGTGTAACTGTAAAATTTGCTTGGCCGTATATCCTGTTTCCTCAAACTCCATTAACCTCAGCTAATCCTTTAACCTAATGGACAGCACTAACCCAGGAGCTCAGGGCTTTCAAAGCAAAAGTAGACCTGTCCTTTGGCGCTGAGTTAATCACCTTTCATGGACTGAACTCTGCCTCTATCAGCCTCGTTCTCTTCCTGCTATAACTTGCCTCTGTCAAACTACTTAGTGATTTATAAGGCAGAGTTTGAGAGGGATAGAAGTGCTTGGCCCCACGCATATTGTGAGGAATACTTCCATTTACATCAGATTTTACCGTCGTGGTTTATTTGAGTCGACGCTATTCATTCCCTCTTAGTCTGCGCATAAGAAGGGAGCTGAGGGAAGAAAATAAATCTAACACACATCAAACGCAACTCGAATACTGATCTGCCTCTATCTGCTGGTACCTCGCAAAAGTATTCACACCCTGGAGTCCTTTACCATTGTGTCAGTTTACAACCACAGACTTAATGTTTTATTTAAAGTTTATTTACAGATGAACACAAACTAACACATAATGGTAAAGTAGAAGAATTATTATTTTTTTTTTTCTTCTTACACACAAAAAAAGTGAAAAGTCTTACTAAAATATAGAGTAATGGAAGTAACTCATGTCTCTAGGACGATAAATTGTCCCAGTAATTACTGCATTAACAATAACATTGTTGTATTGAGACAATTTTCAAGTAATATGGAGCAATGATGCAAGTTGTTTTACTAGAAGACCAAAAGACTTTTGATCAAAAGACAAAAAAAAAACTTCACATATTTTGTAAAGCATACTTAAGAGTTGAACTGGAAGGTATTTTAAATATATCACATAAAACGCAACAACCAAAAACAATAAGTAAAGTGGAAACTAAAACCACTAACAAACGAAACCAGAAATAAAACGCATCATGAAATCTCTGTAAACATAATTGGCCTTCGATAATATCTAGTTTTAATTTATCATGCGATTAATTGATCCATTGCTTATTGAGACAGGCTTACATCAGAGATCCACAAAACAGGTGAGAGCATCTGTTGGCTTAACTTTTTGCATCTGCCCTTTACAGCACAATGGCAAGAAGAAAGCCATTGTTTAAAGAAAACCATGTGAAGCCAATTTACAACAAAGAAAGCATGTAGAAGATGAGAGCAAAATCCACCCGACAAACAAAGTGCCGCGTTTTGCACATCACCACCACAGCAAAGTATGGTGGGGAAAGCATCATGACTGGGGGAAGCTTCTCTTAAACAGAAGCAGGGAAGCTGGTCAGAGTTGAAGGGCAGATGGGTTGACCTTGACTCTATGTTATCAGCCTGTATGTTAAAGGTCTTGACCTAAATCCAATATAGAATTTGTTACAAGACATGACAACAATCATGATAGACCAGTTTTCTATGTTTAAAGTAGTTTAAACATGCTAGGTAGCCCAGTGACATGAGACTTTTTTTTATTAGTTCTGCTCATTACCACAGCATTGCTCTGAATGTAACTGGTAAAACTATCCTGCAAGCTGTTACACCTCTAAAGCTTCGGCTCGAACTTTTAGAAATAACATCAATCTGGTAAATAGGCAACTTTTTACATTATTTGGGACAGCTAACAGTAGAGCTAGCTGCATCCTGCTAGCTTAGTAAATGGTTTCCTGAACCTAACTTAGAACTTAAATTTAGTTCATTTTGAGAACAAAATCTAACCAGGAGCATGTAATGGTGGCAACTAATTACCTTTAAGGTTGTCATATCAAGCCTAACTTAATATAATTTAACTTCCCATAATATAATATGTTTTATGTTGTCATTTGCTATGATTATTGAGCATGCTAAGTGCTATTAGCGATGCAAGCTAAAACTAATTTATCTCTTTGTAACTTTGCCTTCAAACACTGCAGCAACACCTGACAGAATGAAATATTTCACAGGGTAATTCTTCAACACTGAGGCTAACACAGGTGCTAATATGCAAGGGAGCCATTTTGGATTTTGAGTCGAGATGGGAATTTAGCCCTCATGAACCTCTGATTCACTTTTCCACTTTAAAACCCAGAAATTTCCATTTTTGAACAAAAATGGGAGCGCTTAATTAACTGCATATTTTAATTGACAGTGTAGATGGATAAGAACAATTATGTTGCTGTTTTTTTGCTTGTCTTTTAACAAAATTACCATAGTTTTGATTTAAAAACGTCTGTCAATACCATAGATAGATTATGCATGACGGCATGTTTTTTGTTGTTGTAAGCCTTTAAGAACGGCTGCTTGGTGTCAAACTCTTATCTTTATGATTCTAAATGGCCGTTTTTAAGTGTACTACTGTTCCTCGTATTACATTATCTATTTTTTATAATTACAGCGCAACACACACAAACATGTCTAAATGTCAAAAAAATTAAGCAGTGCCTGCAAAGAGACTTGAACATGTTGTTCAACTGGATGTGAGGTTAGAAAGTTGCTATGGTTACATTTTTTGTGTGTTTATCGACACACAAGAAAAGGGTTAAAAGTGATCTGCTGGTATCTAACCGATCCCTGCAAAGAAAAAAAACGAAACCTGAAGGAATTTGCCCATCATTTCTTTGTGATGTCTCGTAGAGCGCAGGCTGTGAGAGACTCTGTCATCACGGCTGGTTGTGAAGGAGCCGCCGCACCTGCCTCGCTTTGCTGACGCTGTGCTTCTGCTCTTTTGTTCTCAAGTTCACGGTAAAAAATAGCAAGCGATGCAAGCTGCGAAAGGAGACTCGCTTCCTCATGAACGTGCTCCAGATCTATGCACGTTGACCTGTTTCCGTCCCAGCAGTTCTGAGGAGCACTTTGCTGTACTTGTCCAGAATTTGTGGCGAAACAAAACTTTTCACGGATTAATCCTAAGCGTGTCGTTTTAGGGCTGGGTGATGATCACCTGACACAAACAGACTAGGGAAATGAAATCATGCGTTTCTTTTTATCTGGTCTACCATTCAACAGGTCCAAATGCTTTGTAGGTCAAGACTGTGTCTTGTCTGTGGTGCAGATCGAAGACGCATTATGTAATGGCTTAACCCAGGAGTACAACCTGCAGCTCTAATGCCGCCCCTTCAACAGTGGTTATTAATAACTTTGACCAAACTTTAAATAGAAATAGTTACATGAAGGCCAAAGGAAGAACTCAAAGCTGCTCGGCTATTTTTAAATGTAGCGCTTTAGATATTTTTGCATGTGTACAACAGAATCAGTAAAATTTTGAAAGGCATATTTTAATTTATTAGGGCCTTTTTGAGTCATTAGGCTGTAAACTCTTCAGTTGATGCCATTTTTTCTGCTTTTTATGTTACTATTAGAAGAACTTTAGTAACTTTGTGAAAGGGTATGATTATTATTATTATTATTATTATTATTATTTTATTTTTTTTTTATTTTTTTTTTTTGCTATTTATTTTTCTATTAGGTCATAATGGCCGGGTCGGCTTTCCCTCGCAACTTTCTGTTTTGGGCCGTCTCTACGTTCAGTTAACGTTTGCAAAATATAACATGACCTATTTTCTTTTATTTAATACAACAACAAAAAAAAAATTACAACAGTTATTACTTTGCTGCTGCTAACATAAGGTTGTCTGACTTTTCTTTACTAGTTTGATCTTGATTCATAGATGCACATGCAGAGAGAGAGCTTGTGTTTAAAAGCAAGTTTAAAATGTGGACAGGGGGTTTTATATCTGCACAACTGGTTTTTAGCTGAAGATGTTTAGCAAAGTCAAGAATTAACGTATCGTTCAGTCAGAAGCAGTCAGATACATTTATAAGGAGTGTAAAAAAAAAACAAAAAGCAAAACTTGGAATAAACAACCAGTAAATTAAGGAGAATTTTTAAAAAAATCTGTTTACTGTGTTGAATATTTAATATCACTGGTTTGTGTCATCTGCTCTTGATGGTGCTAGGAGTTTGTCAAGATAAAAAAGCTAATTAATTAGAGGAGCGATCGGTTTGGATAGACAATACATCCACTCTTTTAGCCTCTCAATTGTCTCACTAGAAACACTTCCTTATGAAGCATTAAGCTGTGGGAAATGCCTGTAAGTTTGGAACTTTCTCTGTTATTTCATTAAAGAGATTTTTAACCATAAGATCGGCATGAAATTAAGTATTTTTAAATTACTTTGTAAAAAAAAAAAAAAGACTTGCTACACTTTAAGATCCTTGAGGATTCTGGTGCAACTTCAATTTGAGCAATTTGGGAATAAACACGAAACTACATATAGAAGCATTGTTTCAAGGTCTACTGTAGACATTTTGTTTTCACATGTCCTCCTTCAGCTTCTTTTTCATTAAGATGGTAAATCTTAGCAAATGGACAGCAATGCTAACACACTATTCTACTGTACGTGCAGATGCTCTAATTTATCACATTAATGATGTCACAGTTCAGCTCAATAAGACAAAGAATGCGAGACACAATCAGCACTTTCATTCAGAGGAGGGTACAAACATTTGTTTTTGCCGCCACAACAGGAAATTAAATGTTCAAGACATTATTTGAAGCACTCCACGCCAAAGCAATGCCAATCCAGCTGGTAACAAAATTGGCTGGTTTAGTTTCTCTCAGCCACGTGGAAAAAGGTTTTGGCTTCCAGATTATGTACAACAGTAGAGAATAAGTGGCTATTATAATGTGAAGTGCAATAGTAGGGGCTGCTATTATTTATTTTGAATGAAGTTGAGGGAAAATGAAGGAAAACTCGACTGTTTTACTTTTGTACCGTTTTATTTGAATTCGATGCCTTCCGACGTAAAGGCTTATAGCCTCTTGCTTTGTTTTCCTCGGTTTTTGAAGGTTTTCTGTAAGTAGTGCAGTTGGACAATATTAGTGATTTTTTTAAAAACTATTTATTTTATTTTTTTAAAAGCTGTTTTTCTTAATTGAGTATTTTAACAGAGCGTTTCAGCTGAATGCTCCTACCGTCAAATAAGAATATTATTTACATAAAATCTGGATATTTTCTACGGTGGTTATGAGTATATCTGTGAAGCTGAGAGTAAATATCCATGACTTTAGTGTGTTTTAAGCTCCACGTCGTGACAGAAGGATGGATCGGCATTAATTAATCTGCTGAACACAGGATTAAATATTACAGCTCACCTGTAGTATTTGGAAATTGTGAGAAACATATCCGTTACATAATGACACTCACGTAATACATCATTCATCAAACTTTATTTTCCCTCAAGGGTGCTTCTAGGGACCATGTAAATATATAGTGACATTTGGAGAGGTGATTTGCAGCTCAGTTTTTATGTAACGTCTATCAGTGGAAGAGGTGAAGCTAATACTGACAGTAGGAAGGGTCCAGAATTAAATCTTAGATGCTGTTAGTTTTTGGCTTAAAGTAAGATTGATCCACTTGTAAAAATGGCCCACCACAACATAACTAGAGCATCATCTCATAAGATAAACCCACAAGTTTTTTTTGGTTTGTTTTATATTATTATGGTGTTTTATTTATTGAGCGTGGATGAAGGTTCATTTGTTAATATTGTTGGGTTAATCTTCTACTGAAAGATATGAAGTCAACCAGGGATGCACCGATTCACTTTTTTCCATTTCCGATACCGATACAGATATCTGAGGTTTAGTATCGGCCAATACTGATACAGAAAAACAGCGTTGAATTGACTTGAGATGTTTACTTTCCTAGACAGTGACATAAATGTACTGAATTACACATTTATTTGCTAAGTCTGCACCAATAAAGCACTCATAAATGCACCAATAGCTTCACAAGTTTGGTCAAGCATGTAAAACCAACTTTAATTTGTTCAGTCAGTGCAATTAGGAGCAGAACAGAAAGTGTCAAATTAACAATAAAGAAACTGACAAAAACAATAAGGTGACTACTTTGGTCAAACGTAAAAAAAACCAAAACTGCAACAAACCTTCTTTCAATGGTTCAGAAAGGGCAACTAGGAATTTTAAATACGGTGCAAAGTGAATTATAAAACATTGCTACGCCAGATCTAGAATTGTTGTCAGTATCTATACCAATACAGATATTGATATCGGATGGCAAATTGTTTTCAGTGTTTTATTTAAGACATAAAAACATTCCGCATTCTCCAAGAAGGTGTTTAGGACCCTTGGAAGAGAAGCAGGACAAGATAATCCAAAGTAAAAGACAACTGGACGTCCTTTCTTATTACTTGAAGACGTTTCGCCTCCAGTCCAAAAGGTTTCTTCAGAACTCAACAGAGGCCAAATATCTTCATAAACCAAGAGAGGAAGCCTTGCAGCCTCCTATCAAACCACTCAGGGTTGGGGTCAAGATGGCGCTCTTTCCTACAGAGGAACTTTAAAGGGGTTTTTTTTGCCTCCCTTATTTCCTTCTTTCCAACCAACTTGTACTTGTTGAGCCTAATTCAGGTTGTTTTAAAACTTCTTAGTTTTTGCTCTGATGCTGCGTTCCTGTCAAATTTACACCACAGGAAGTTATGGCTTGTTAGAAATGTCAAGAAACGCTGATCAGGTCAAAAGGGTAAAATCGAAATAAACGAAGCTTCAGTTGCGTTTTTACTTTGATGGTAAGCAAAACCAACTAGTTTGATTCTTTTAAAAACAATTGTTTCTAATTGTGGAAGTTACGCTCCTGAATGAAAACTGTGAATTATTTCAAGAATTTCAACAAATCTTTACCAGGGATGCCAATAAATGTGACAGAGGCTGTAAAATGCAGCTGAAATATTTTGCGTCTAGATAATTGACGGTCTAAGCTAGACCGTCCATTAAAAATTTAAATCAGATTAGTCACACTCTAGCGTTGTAATTAATCACAATTAAACAGCATTTTTAACTTCAGAAGCTTGAAATGTACACGTTGTCCTAAAAATGTTAAAGAAAAATCTTTTTTTGCCTCAAACCAAACATCTACTTTTTCCATGTTTTTATATGCAGGAAGGTTTAAAAGAAGCCATTTGGTTTCAAACGTAATCTAGGAATAAATTTATTGTTTATTGTGACAGGTTTACTATAAACCCATTGTGCTTTGGTGGCAGAATCATTCATTACTCCGATAACGATGAACTATTGCGATAATAGCATAGCATGGGAGAATATTACACCACTTTAGTGGTTTTATCCAAACGTACATTAAGGTGTTTTTAAAAGAAAACTTTGCCGCAGAGCTCACCAGTCTGACCGCAGCACAAGACAGCGCTGCTGTAAACCAGGTAACTTTTCGCGGTAGAGAAGCTTCTTGGTCAAAATAGTTAACAAGACTAATCTTCATTATGTAATAGTAACGCATGAAACTCTTTAGATCAATCGTATGTGTTAATGTTGACAGCGTTAGTCTAAACACAATCTTTACTGACTCCATGCTTCTGTATGGATTTGGCATTGAGCAATCTACATATTCGACTATAAACCTGTAAGATCGTCTCCTCTCATCTTTTAGATGCCTACCCCGTCTCAGAGGTGATCTACAAGTGGACTGAGGACGCAGCCAAGTCTGTGGTGGTGGCAGAGGAAGGCTCCAGGCTCAACCAGTACCACCTGATCGGCCAGACGGCGGGAACGGAGGAGATCTACACCAGTCGGGGTACGGCGGACAGACCGTAAACTCACTTCAGCTGTAGAGCTGAGACCCAGGCCTGGTGTCCGGTTCAGTGGGCGCATGCTGCTCTGTGAACAAAATTTTCATCACGCGTCTGTGTTAACGAGAATGGCACATTGGACGAAGTGTGTGGGAGCATTTATGGTCTCCTCGCCCTTTTTGTCAGTTTAGGTAGACGGCCGTGTTTTGGTAGGTCGGTCGCTGTACCGCTCTCTGTCTGCTGATGGATTGATCGGCGTTCTGTGAGCTGCTGTTTTGTAGCACATTTTTTTGCTTTAAACTTCTCCACAACTCTCCCTGGTGTGTCCGCTGCGTTCCTCGATCTCCATGTCGCTGAACAGAACATGCATGGAGATCAAATGGCACACAGGCGAACTCCACTACGGAAGTCTGTTGGTGCCAACGGATTCATTGATCAGACTGAAGAATGAATATAAACGCAGACCACACTTTTCTGGAAACACCTTTAAAATTATGTCATTATAATTATATCCTTGACCTTGCACTTTGCTTTGCTGCTTCTTGGCCCCAGCAACCTGCTGCCAGTGCTGGAGCAGCACATCTGGGTTTATACCACTGTACTCTAAAGCAAAATGTTGAGACGCTGGAACAAGTCTGGAGAAAATAGGCCAAGCAGTAAGACAGTGAGCCTAAGCACGCGGTTTAATCTGCCAAAGAATGATTAAAGAATACAGTTTATATTCTTATGTGGGCAAATCACAACTTTGACCTCAATCTAATAGAAATTTCCCTTAAGAAGCTAAAAGGAGCATTTTTACTCCCAAAGACCTGTAAACATCTCATTGTTTGCTTTGGAGGAGTAAGCTAAAATCATTCAGAGCTGCTCACGTCTGGTAACTGGTTTACTGGTTTACTGGTTTACTGGGGCGGTCCAGTTCAAGAGTGGAGTCATGGCACAATGCACAAATTCAATGAATTTTAAGACTTGGGTGCTTGGGAGATAAAGCCTTTCCTCTGCGTACATCTCCCAGAATGCTGTGCGGTTCTGGGTCGGAGTTCAGTGACATTATTGAACATTCTACCAGATGCATTATCTATTGGTATATTGACGTGGGCCAGATGCCTATTTATGTGGCCCCACTAAACCCAAGATGGCTGCCTAAATGGAGCCATCGGGATAACAGTTGTCTGCTTAAATGCTGTTTTGCCAGTCAAATATTGCCACATTACATCACTGTGAAAAGATGCTCAGTAATATTTAACTTTAAAAAGCACTCACTGAATACAGAGACGGCTATTTGTTATTATTTAGGGTTTCCCTCAGTGTATTATAAGCCTGGCGGGCCACCAGGCTTTACTTAGCCCCTTCAAGAACCTTGAGGAAGTAAAGCAGCCAGCCAGCTTTTCCCCATTTCCTCAGTCGCTCAGCAGTCGTACTGTAGCTCCAGCCTGGACCTGGTTTTCAAATCAAGCTGGATAAGGGGCAGGAGGAGGGGAGTGTGTGTGTGTGTGTGTGTGTGTGTGGGGGGGGGGGGCAATGAATGAATCTCCAGGATTTGAGTGGGCCTCCCACACACAGCCAGCTGTCTCTGGGGCTGACAGGAGGAGAGGTGGCAGACTCATGGAGAGGCGGGTGGGGTGATGGGGGAGGGGGACAAAATAAATAAATCACTTATCCGTGGTCTTAGCCACTGGGTCTGTAGGGTTAATCCGTATGCAGGCCCATCAGTTGTGCTTTTACCGAGTGACATCACAGCGCGGGGATTGGCTGCTGGGGAAGCGACGGAGGGGCTGGACAGCATCTGCTTAATTCCCTTATGTAAAGAATAATACTTTAGGTTTTTGGTTGTTACTCTGTCACAAAGGAGGAGGGGAGAGGAAGAGGGGCTTCCCAAAGATGCAGACAGAGGCGCCGTGCCCCGTTTACACCGGATGATGTAGGAAAGAGAAACATTTTATGAGACAAATCTGCTGACTGGGGTGGGAAACCCTGGATCAGAGCAACTTCTGCAGAGTGCGGTCCGTTTGCACACGGAGCAGAACGCCGTCTAAAAAGGAAAAGGCGGGTCACCCAGAGCCAGCCCGGTCTTAATTAGCAGAGCTAATCTGAGGTCCAAACCCTCCTTAGTGGCCCCGGAATAGATCAGCAGAGCTGGACACACACGTGGTGGAAGCGACCGGTTTAACCAGACTGGATGCAAATACGGCTGCAGGAGCAGAAGCTGTGATAGACCAACGTTTTTTGTTTTTATTTTATTTTTTATTAAATGCATAACATTGCTTCCAGATCACAGCTCAACAGATGGACCTGTACTCACCAGTTGACCAGCATGGCCGCGTTGTTCTCCGCTATGAATGGCAGCTCCCCACAGACACTCCAGAACCCGAACAGTAAAATCCACCACATGCTTTATTTTTTTTTTGTCTGTTTGTTTGTTTACACCTGGGAGGTTTCCATCCACTCTCAGTCCCAGAAGGCAGTAAGGTCAGGTCAGGTCAGATCACAGCAGAGACCCCCACGCCGTGGCCCCCCACCCACAGAGCAGGTCTGCAGGCTACCAGTCCATAGAGTGAAGGCGACCCGGGAATCCCTTCCACCGAAGACATGACGCCGCTTGTTGCATCGCTCGCACCGTCCAAACTTTTCTCCCGTCCCGTCGCGCCACGTTGTGTCCCCCCCCCCCACTCCGCTTCTCGCTCGCTCTCCTTCACCCTCTCTTCACTTCGCTCCTGCATCCAGTCCAGGTCCAATTCGGCGGTTTCGCTCAGGCGAGGCGAGGATGAAAGTCCCCAATCAAGAGTGGCCTGGCCTAACAGAATGGGATGGACTGTGTCACACACACACACACACAACACACACGCTTGCACATAGAAAGAGAGAGAGAGAGAGAGATTGCAGATTGTGACAAGGGATTAGCGAGACAGAAAAATCCGATTTTGCCAGGAGAAAGCAGCAGTCATCTGTGGATTTTCTATAGTTTATCAGACTCGGCAGCTCGACAGGATTTCACAAAACAAGGAAATCATTCAAATGCAATCTTCACTTGATTAACAGGATACAATGTCCCCCACATCCCCACCCAACAACCTACTTTTTCTTTCCCTGTAAAAATAAATGCATCATTTAAAGGAGTGAACTCTGGTCAATGTCAGATAATGTGAAAAGCAGATATTTAATGGCACCAAGTGCAGCCAGCATTAGAATTTATTATTATTATTACTATTATTTATCCACCATGAGCGTTTCTTTAAATATCACTTCCTTTGAAAATGTGATGAGATTCAGTTACTAATCTATTGACATTTTTTTTTCTCATCACTTTTATCTTTATTGCAATGAGGGCTGGAATAATTAATCGGATTAATCGTGATTAATCGATTATTGCGATAATCGTCAGCTAATTTAGTATCTGATTAATTGCTAACTCGAGTATACAGACACAAAAAAAGGGGTAATTTTCTGAAAAAGAAAGCATATTCAGGGCAATAATTACTAATAAAACTGTATAAATATAT